>JAODAL010018335.1:0-75064 GCA_025379985.1 Phyllomedusa bahiana
CAGCTGTCCGGTAAATTTTTCGTGGTCAGGGAGGGGGGGTGGGGGGAGGGAGGGGGGTGGGGGGGGGGCCCCCACCCAAAAGTTTGTTTTGGGGGGCCCTGGCTTCCATTTTAGCCCCGCATGTTCTTTATTGTGTGCCTGTACCCAGATTTGCCCAGTAAATTATAGGTGTGAGGTTTAAAGGACCGGTAACTTTTAAGGTGTCGACCAGCACTCTTTTTGATCAGCTGGCTATAAATCTACTCAGTCTTTGTATTAAGAGAAACATGATTGTTACAGGTAAATGTTCATTTAGAAAAAATACAGTTGTTCTGAATAAATTAAACTTCAATAGAAAAACTTTTTTTCAAAAATCTGATTGATTTGTTTATATTGTCTCTATGAAAATGAATATTGGAGAAGAAATGCAAGGAGATTTGTACAGTGCTCCCCCAAAATTGGAACAAAAAAAATTTTTTAAAACGAGACAAGGTGCTTGGGACAACGGGTTGTCAGGGTGCGACCTAGGGGTCCATGGTTCTGCCACTAGGGGGCAACGTGCCACCGAGAGCCTTCTCGGTGGGGGAAGCCGGGTTTTTGTGGGTCGCAGCATTGGGTCTGACTCTTTCCCTAGCAGGGGTAATTTCACCATTAAGGGCGGGCCCTTTCCCCGGAAAAAACCTAGATGGGGGGTGGTTGTTCCACTTCCCAGGTTTTTGGGTTTCCCCAGCCCAGGTATTGGGTGCATTGGAGACCTTTAAAAGGCCCCTCCCAAAGGGATCAGGGGGGTGGTTGCTGCCAGAACCTGGACAGCACGGGAACCGGAACAGGGGCTCGGGCCCCCAGAGGCTTGGAAGAAGCCGAACCCAGGGAGCTGGGAAAAAGGGTTTTCGGTGAGATGGACGTTAGGTCCTTTCCCCTGTAGAGAGGGACCTTTCACATGTTAGTTGGGCCCAAAAGGGCTGATTTTTTGTTTAGTAGTTTTTCTTCTTTTATACTGTGCCTAAATAAAGCTGGTTGAGGCCATTTTAAAAGGGAAAACCTGGGTCGGTGGCCACCCTTTTACAAAAGACGGAAACCCTGCGAGCTGAATACCCCCGGGCCGACCCAAGATGGGGCCGAAGGCATGTGAGGTGTCAAAAAATGCGAGAGGTAGCGGGCATAATTGGCACAACCGAATGGGAAGTGTTGGCACGAAGTGGTGCTTAAGAGATGTTCTGCGGTTTGGAAAAAAAAATAAAATATATAAATTTTTTTTTTTTTTTGCTTTCCCATGGAGGGCTGCTCCCCGTTGTGCAATGACTGCCCAGCAGCAGGAGAGAGAAAAAGGGGGCACGGGCCTACCCAGCAGCTCGATCTAAAGAAAACTCCGGGCAGGCTTGAAGCGGACCAAGAGAGAGCCATTTAAGGCTCCAGGACAGCTGAAGACCGGAAGAGGCGTGTCACAGATAAGTCTGCAGAGGAGGACTTGGGGGCCCAAGTGGGGGCGGGGGGCGTGGGAAGAGGGCCCCAGGGAAGTGTGGAGGTCTTCCTTTGCAGTTTTTGAGCAAGAACCTCACAGAAGCACCCACAAGCAGGGGGCTGATGCCGGGCCCCCACGACGGCAAACCCCAGGGGGTGTATTTGAATGGGGGCAGGAAAACCAAGACTACCCCAAACAAAGGCGCAGATTTTTGACAAGTTTTAGGTTTAACAAGGACTTGTGTTGCAAAGGATGCAAAGCCAAAGTGGGGAAAGCCGTTGCACGGGCAACCCAAACCCTGACACTGCATAGGGTCCCGGGCCAGGAGGCCTTGGTCCAGGAAAGCGTGGCCACGTCTGGAGAGGCCGAGTTGCAGGGGGACCGGCGTGCCCGTTGCCCACGGGCAACCACATTCTCGCAGGACCTGCTACCACCGCCCAGCGGGGACCCGTGTTGGAGGTCCCAAAGAGCACAAAATTGCCCAGACTGCCCCTCGGGAGGAGGCCGCAGAGGTTTCGCCCCAAGCCCTGGAGCACGGGTTCTGGAGCCCCCCCCCATGGCTGACATGGAAAAAAAGAGGAGAGGTCCAACGCCCCCAGACATCAACCCGGTAAGATGTTTTTTTTATATATGAAACGGGTTTTGAGCTGTCTATAAAATCCAGGATGTGTGGGTCACCAGGTGTAAAAAAAAGGGAGGCCCAACACCTGGGCCTTGAAAGAGTCCGAGGGTATGAACAGTGAAAAATGGACTTGTGAAGTCTGAGGAACCAGTATTTTACCTGCTGGGTTGCCGGGGGGAGGGGAAAAAATTCCAATGTTGCTTCCCTGGGGTATAAAGCTGGCCTATAAAAACGCTACAATGGGTTAAATGTACAGAAACCCAAACAGTATGACACAGCCTGGGCGGGGGGGATGTTAGTGTATCACAAAGCAGCCCCAAAAATACTGCACCCCTCTGTGAACAAGCGCTGATGCGGTACAGAGGGATTAGTCGTGTCCCCCTGAGGCATAGGGGAGACAACCAAGTAGCACGGGTGATCGGTCCTGTGATGGACACCAGTCAGTAAATGTGGTACCATGACCCCAGCGCCTGATGTATGTGAAGGTAACGGCAAGTTCAGGTGCCCCCCTAGATTGGGCGGTAAAGAAAAATGTGTTCAGGTGCGGTATTTTTGGGATTGATACAATCCTAAGAATTGTGCTATTAAACGTTCCTCGGAGCAAATTGGGGTCACCAGTAGCAATCGGTGCCTCTGCTGGTGGGAAAAGGGATTATTGCCTGGGTAACACGGCAATCCCTTCTGGAAGGGAGAAGGAAAACCTTGGATATGAGGGCTCGCTACCATGTATGTGGAGACTGGGATGTGAAGGGGGGGTTAGGGGCCATGGAAACAAACACTCAGTTTTATTTTTTTTTTTTTTTTTTTTTGTTTTTTTTTTTTTTTTGTTAAAAAATTTTTTTTGGGGTTTTTTTGTTTTTTTTGGTGGCCGTTTTTTTTTTTTTATTTTGTGTTTTTTTTTGAAAATTTTTTCGGAGCGCTAAAAGCCCCAAAAATTTTTAATCTCATTTAATTTTAAAAAAAAGTAAAACTATAAACAAAGGGTTTCCTTAAAAGGTTCTACATGCCCAGATATAACTAATGATACTGGGTTTTCCCTTAGGATTGTTAAGGAAATTGAAAGAAACATCTCCACACTTGTGCAGAGGGGTCCGCTGCTAGAAAGAGCCCAAAGAGAGGGGAACAGGGGGAATGTGTCCTCTGGCACTAGTGAAACCAGGAATGTTGGCAGTGGGAAACCCGCACTTCTAGATGCTATTAAGGGGGGGCCCCAGTGGGTCCCAGCCAAAGGAAGTTATCACCACTAAGGGGGTCACTAAGAAAGGCCGATGTCATTTTGTAACCTAGAGGGGGAGCTCCAGGGGCCCAAGAATTAGGGAATGTAGCTGCCCTAAGGAGCATTTGGGATGGGATGAGACCCCGGACTTTTTTGAAAGAGGTTTTGGGGTTCCCAAGTCCTCCCGACAATGTTTTGCAGTTTGGGCTCAGGGGCGCCCCCAAACGGCCCATAGTGGATAGCAACCTGAAAGTCTGGTCATTCAGCTTCTGATGAAGATATGGGGGTGGCTGGTTTAAAACAGGGGGCTTTTGGAGACCAAAATAGGGGGAAACACTGCCCCTGGGCGCAATGCTAAGGGGGTTTTTGGTGAGGAAAAGTTAGTAGGGAATTTTCATGATATTTTTTTTGTCAATAGTAGCCCTATGAAAGTCGCATGCGGACTGAAGGGGGGGACTTAAGGGGGGAAAAGCACTTGCGTGGACATCTATAAAAAATGGTAGACCGGCATCGCCCATTTTAGGATGAATGCGTGCTATGGCCCCCAGCTGAGTTGTACGGAAAAATGTTGTTTGCCCCTGAGGATATAGGGAAGTGTTCCCCAATAGGAGCTTTTACCCGGGGGAGGGTTTTAAAGGGATGAAGCCTACGCCTTTTTCAGATGGGGGGGATATGTCACGGGGACCTTTTGGTGGGCGCATGGGGTTTTCCCTGGTGGCGTACGTTGCCACCGGGAGCCCGGTCTCGGTGGGGGGGGAACCCTATTTCGGTCAGCACCTTAGGGGGCGACCCTTATACCTACACGGCTTTTTCAGCCATTAAGGTGGCCTTCCCCCAACAACTGCAGATTGGTGGGGTTTTTCCCACGTTCCAGGTCTTTTGGTTCCAGCCCCGGTATTGGGGGGATCTGGACCCCCTATTAAAGGCCCCCCTACACGGAGATCAGGGGTCGGGTTGCGCCCGAACCCGGAGCAGCACTGGAGCCCGGGGCGAGGGTCTGGCCCCCAAGGTTGAAAAGCCGGACCCATGGGGACGGGAGAAAAGGTTTTGGTGAGAAAAGAGTTGTCCGTTCACATGTAAGAGGGACTCTTTAATATTGTAGTTTGTGGGCCCGACGGGTAGGTTTTTTATTTATGTAGGGTTTTTTTTTCTATTTAAATGTGCCCAATAAAAACTGGTTTAGGCCAGTTTTAAACGGAAGACCTGTGTCGGGGTCCATCCTTTACAAAAACGGCGCCTGGGCTGGGAATACCCCCGTCGAGCCCAAATGCGGGCCGAAGGCATTGAGGTGTCACACTGTGATATGGAAAAACCTCAAAATGGTATAGTTTGGGAGGTAATAGTTGGGTATTTTATAGCAAAATCCCTAAAGAGGTCATGAAATGAATACTTAATTTTCAGGGGAGGTTTGGGTTTGAAGTTACTAATGTCAGTGAAATGGTCTGTAGGAGAAACAGTTAAGAAAGGTTTGAACTTGGAAAATTAGGGTTTACAAGAGGAGATAAAACTTTTTTGAGTTGTTGAAAATGAATGAGGGGGTAAAGCGGGGTAGTGGACCCACTGGCCCACTACCGGGCTTGCTGAGGGGGCCTTTTAAACCCGGCCAAATTGGGGGGTTTTCACAAAACCCTTTGTTGGTGGGGTTTGGGTTTCCCCCCGATGGCCCCCAGGGGGGACTTTCGAGAAACCCCCCGGTGTGTCAGCTGACCAGCCCTTTGGGAAGGGGCTGCTGCTAGGCACCAACGGGAAAATAGGGAAAGAAAAAGCAAATAGGTTAGAAAATGTGCAGATAAGAAAAAAAAACAGACAAGGAACAGAAATTTAAACAGTTTAGAAGGAAAATTTTTTTTTTTTAGGGGGAAAAAGGAAAAAAAAAAAAAGGCCTGATAAAGGGCCAAAGACGAAAAAGAAAAAAAAACAGGACAAATACAAAAAATTTGGGACAGGAAACAAAGCAAAAAAAACTGGGAAACAAAAGGCACAAACTGTCAAGGCAACAGCAGAAATGGCAGACACATAGCAAGAACTCAACATAAAAAACCCTAGCAAAGAAACCCCCAGAAAAAAGGGACTCCGACAAAAACAGGCTGCGGGCCCCAACAAACAACAGAGGATTCCACAAAGACAGCAACAACAACAAGCAAAAAACATTTACGGGGGAAAAAAAACAGGGATGTGAGGAGGAGCGGGCCTTATAAAAACCCCAGGTAGAAGGAGGTTTGGGCAAAGAAAACCCCAAATTTTGTGCACATTGTGGAAATAAATGAGAGCAGGATGTGGCTTTACCTCTCTATAGAGCAAGAGGGAAATAGGGCAGCAGCCAAAAAGGATAGGGAGCAGTAAGCCCAAACATGGTGAAAACCCACAGCAATAAAAAAGGGGGTTTAAGGGGGGGGGGGCATGACAAAAAACCCCCCCACCCCCTCCACAACTCTACACCCCCTGATCCTTCAAATCTGCAGAAAGGAAGTGCCACATAGGTTTAGGGCCCAAAACTTCCTTGGGTGCACCCCCAAATACCAACTACAGGCTCATGGATAGTCAGTACTGGGAATACTTAGAAAGGGAGGTGCACAGGAGGAACAACTGGAGTGCCAGGCAGGAAGATGGTGGGAAACCCTGGGTGGGATCATAACCCAAAGGGGGGGCACAGAAGTTTTGGGGGTGAAAACCATATTTCGGGGAAAAGAAGGGCTGGGGGGGCCTATGAGCCAGGGGGCACAGGCCAGCAGCTGCAAAACACCAAGAAATACCTGCAAAAAATGCTCCCACACAAAAAAAGGACCCTCCTGAAACAAGATCGACACATAGAGTAAGAAAACAGAGAGCAGAAAGTCAACGGAGTCCATGGCCTCATTCTACTGTAACTGCTGAGTGGGTAAAGCAGGTAGGGACCAAAAGGGACCACGGGGGGGTTTTTTCGCCGGGGAAAGAAAGAATAAGGGGGCCTTCAATTTTTTTCACAGAGCCTCTGATGGTAAGGTTGGCTTACACCGATGTCCGTCAGGTGTGACCTCAAAGCAATCCTCATCAGTGGTAGCTGACCAAACAGGTCGGAAGTGCCACTGCTAGGCATCAACAGAAATAGGGACAAGGTAAAGCAGATGAGGTATAGACGCACAGGTCCCGCACAAAAACAGACAAGGGAAAAACAGAATTTAAACAAAAAAAAGGGGGCCGATAGAGGCCAAAAGGAAAGGGCCTGATAAAAGGTTGAAGTAAAAAAAGTAAAAAAAAAAATCAAAAGGTCAAAAAACACCAAGAACATGACAAAAAAACCCACAAGAGGGAACAAAGGCACAAAAAAAAACAAGACAACAGCAGAAACGGCAGAATAGCAAAAAACCGGGACATAAGAATTGGCAAAAAAATCACAAAGACTCAGTCAGCACATGGCAGAAAGGACCAACAAACAATAAAGGTTTCCCAAAAGGACTGTACCAACCGCCAAGACCCCTTAACAACGGGATCAGGAAGGGAGTGTGGGGAGGAGCAGGTTTATAATTGCACGGGTAAAGGGAAATTGGCAAGGGGAAAGCCCAACCCTGCTGTAAAACGTTGGGAAAAAATGAGAGCAGGATGTGGCCCACGCCTCTTTTTTGAGCAAGAGGGGGAAAATTTGGGCAGCAGCTACAAAATGGTTTTGGCCGCAGCAAAAACCAGATGGGGGGAAATCGCACCCGCAACCGCCCAAAAGGGTAAACAGCGGGGAGCGGGGGTGACAGGGTGCACCCCACCAAAATAAGGAAAAAAAGCTCTAAAAATATAAAAACCCCCAAAAAGGGCCTTTTTGAAAAGAAGAGTATTTTCCATCCTGGGCAAGCACTGATTTTGCCCTCCTAATGTCCCTCTCTTCCCCCTCATCCCCCTATTTTTCAAAGAGGGTTTCGGAAATACATAAAATCATCAGGGAAAAAGTCGAAAAAGGGCGAGGAACCGGGAGGGTGGGAAAATTTAAATCTGCGAATTTTTTTCCCGTAGGGCAGTTATGAAGGAAAAACCTTTTATCTTATAGATCAGAGGGGGCCATTTTTTCTCCCGCTTTTTGGGAATCTTTTTAGATATTTTAAAAGAAATTTGGGGCCTCCAAAAAAATGATGCCCATTCCTCCCAAAAAAAAAACCTCAAAGTTCCACCTCCAATGGGATAGTTATTTCTAGCAGGATGACTTGAAGGGGTTGTCTCACTTCAAGCATTGCTTTTTATGTTAAAAAATCTTGCAAAAAAAAAGTCACTTTGCAATATATGTCCTTTTAACAGTGTCCTATCTTTTCCCTAGATATCCCTCTTGTATGGGCTGCATCAGCTCCTCAGGTCGCTATAGCTACAGACCCGTTTGATCTCTCCTGATAGGCTGCCAGCACTGGTTGCTATAGCTACAGACCTGGCTTCGACTGCAGCTTAGTAGAAGCCAGTAAACACGCCTCTGAATTCAAAGTGAAACCAAGAAAACAGGACTGAGGTAAGATTAATCAGTGTAGTGAGACAACCCCTTTAACTAATGGAAACTGTGGGGGCGAGACACAGCCATGATGCAGTTGCTGTTGCTGTTCAGCCATGCTGTTCAGTGTAGTTTTCTAAGTGATTGTAAATAGCTTCATGGTTTACAACTGTTTACTTGTAAAAATGTGCAGCTATAAGGTCTATTTATTAATAGCCACACAAGTTTTCAGGAAAACAGAAGATTTACATGCAAAATTGACAGAACATTATTATTTTTAAAAAAGTGGAAAACCTTTGTTGACTACAAAGCGGTTGCATTTAGGCTGCACGGTTTCTACTACGTTAGACTGAGTTTTAGAGAAGACATAGGCAGGATATTTATTTTAAACTGCATCAAGTCCAGGGAAGAAGGATTTTCTTCTATCATAGTGAGCAGACACAGACCTATTAAACATATAAGACTCGTAGATCGACATCTAGGAATTTGCTTGTGGTATTCTTGGCCTATATTACGGCAAAAAACTGCTGGCACACTGTTCTAAAGAATTGCACAACACATTTTGATGTGCCTAGAATGCGCCAAAGTTTGATGACAAACTGCCGTACACAAAGTTTGGTGCATTAGGCCTGGTTCACACGACGGATTTAGCCACGGATTCGGCCGCGGCTTTCGCCGCGGCTCCCGCGGCCAGACCTCGTCCTAAACTCGCCACAAACTCACCTCCCGACGCGGGTTTGCGTCGCGGGCGCTGGGCGTGGTCGCGGCACAAGTGGGCGTGGTTTTGGGCGCGGCTTGCGGCGAGGGTTTGCCCCCATGCAAATTAGTAGACAGGGGGAAAACCGGCCGCCGCGCTGAGGACTCCCTGTCAAGAATTGACAGGAGAGTTCTCAAACACGCGCGGCAAGGCCGTGGCCCCAAAGCCGCGGCCAAACCCGCGGCGTGTGAATATTAACGCAGTTTCCCATAGGAAACCATGTTAATAAACTAGGCGCGATTTGGACGTGGTTTTGGCCGTGGAAACCGTGTCGGAACCCACGGCTATAACCGTGTTTAAATCCGTCGTGTGAACATGCCCTAACACTCTTTGCACCAAAATGTTTGGCACCTAACACTTTAACCCCTTATCGCCGGAGCCTGTTTTGCCCTTCCTAATAGTATAATGTTGAACCGTGTTAGCCATAGAAAGTACTAGAAGAGTGAAGAAATCAGGTGATGCCTTTTAGAGGCTAACTTAGTATATTTGAGGATGAGCTTTCGAGAGTACTAGCTCTCTTCTTCAGACATGATGTTATACAAGAAATTGAAATACACAGACTTCTTTAACAATGACTGGACCTTAAAGGATCTTAGAATTCTTAAAAATAAAAAAATGCAATATAAGTAGAGAAGTCATTTACAACAGGTCAAGCAATCAACTATCTGGAAACTTGTGAGGCGTGACGGAGGGGGTCAGTAATTCTGTGTCTTATCTCGTAGCCATCAGGTCTTGATTTGTGGCTCTCACAGTTCACACATAATGTGACATAAAGCTGGCATGAATACTTAACCCATTTTGCAGAGTTTTAAATTTTTGCATTAATTTAAATTCCCATTCCTTTCTCTCCCTCTGCGTCTTAAAGTGTCCCATAACCATAATCTTCAGATCTTCAATACAGTGGTCATCTCTGGAGAAATGTGCGGCCACTGGAAGATCAGTTCTGCTGTTATTAATGGTGAATCTGTGTGAGTTCATGAGCTGGCTGAGTCTCTGCCCTGTTTCCCCCACATAAAGGCCTGTGGTCGGGCATTGCACACACATAATCAGATACACCACATTGCTAGACCTGCAGGAAAATGTCCCCACAATTCTGTGCTTTCAATATAAATGATTCTATGTTAGTATACCACTTAACTCCAAGCCGCTGTATAAAGCTGCCTTCTCAGCTTTCATGCACCTATTATCTCAATGATAGCAGGCTTGATCAGATATCTTTATATTGCAAAACATTTATTAGATAGATCCATATACTTCCAGGACAAACATTTAAAAGTTCATACAATAGTAGAAAATGAGTTGTGGTATACTTAAGTTAGAGTCCGGTTTTCAACTTTTATCGGACGATTATTCACTCATTCTGAGTAGCAGAGGAGATGTTGTCATGTCACGGGCTGCACACTCGATCAGCTGATCGAGTGTGCAGCCCGTTCCTTATGGGCTGTTCTCTCAGAGTCGCTGCTGTATGGAAGGTCTTTGTCATAGAAGTATTCCCTCAGTCTTATTTTTCTGAAAAACTCCTCCATGTCGTTGCAGAGTTTGACATGGTCGGTGAGTGCTGAGGGGCAGAAGGAGAGACCTTTGGAGAAAACTGAACTTTCATGTTTGTTAGGCTCATAGGAGGAAAGGTTCACAACACAGGTCTGCTGAGCTGGGCTGGTGCTTGTGGTTGTAGTAGTAGGGCCTTTTTGTCTCAGTCTCTGGAGCTTTTTCTTCTTGTTGTTGATAAGCATGTCCTGCAGTTTCTGGTAGTATGTGTGGAGTTTGGCCTTCATCTCCTCTGTGTCATTCTCCAGTGATGTCTTTAGGGCCTGTATCTCCTCCTGTGTTTTTCTCTTGTTGTTATAGGAAATTTTTAGCATGTAGTTGTGCAGCTTTTCAGATGTTCGAATACATAGTTGTTCTGCATATCGGCTGTTGTAGGTGTGCCGGGTTGGGTTATGCAGAGTGAAGCCTTTTGGGATGAGTCTTTCCTTTTTGCATTTTGTTAAGAAGAAGATGTCGCTGTTGAGTTGTGCAAGTTTCTTAAGCCGGTTTTTCAATTCCATTCTTGAGCGGTACATTGTGGTATCTTCCAAATTGCTAGTAGTATAATGTTGTACCGTGTTAGCCATAGAAAGTAGTAGAAGAGTGAAGAAATCAGGCGATACCTTTTAGAGGCTAACTGAGTATATTTGATAGTGAGCTTTCGAGAGAACTAGCTCCCTTCTTCAGACATGATGTTATACAAGAAATTGAAAATACACAGACTTTTTATACACAAATGACATGGACCTTCAAAGGATCTTAGAATTCTTAAAAATAACAAAACACAATATAGGTAGAGAAGTCATTTACAACAGGTCAAGCAATCAACTATCTGGAAACTTGTGAGGCGTGACGGAGGGGGTCAGTAATTCTGTGTCTTATCTCGTAGCCATCAGGTCATGGTTTGTGGCTCTCACAGTTCACACATAGTGTGACATAAAGCTGGCATGAATATTTAACCCAGATTGCAGAGTTTTAAATTGCTGCATTAATTTAAATTCCCATTCCTTTCTCCCCCTCTGCGTCTTAAAGTGTCCCATTAAAACCATAATCTTCAGATCTTCAATACAGTGGTCCTCGCTGGAGAAGTGTTGTGCCACTGGAAGATCAGTTCTGCTGTTATTAATGGTGAATCTATGTGAGTTCATGTGCTGGCTGAGTCTCTGCCCTGTTTCCCCCACATAAAGGCCTGTGGTCGGGCATTGCGCACACATAATCAGATACACCACATTGCTAGACCTGCAGGAAAATGTCCCCCTAATTCTGTGCACCTGCTGGGACTGTGGGACAGGTATACTGTCGGCCGCCATCAACAGAGACAGTCTGCTCACATACAAAGAGACCCAGAAGAAAGAACGAGTGCCCCTAGTTGTAACCTGCAACCCACAGCTGGAGATCCTACGAAAGATTGCCAAGAAACTTCAACCTGTACTACATATGGACAACAGACTAAAAGACATATTCCCAGTCCCCCCCAACTGAAAATGTTACCTCACCCTGCCTGCAGAACAGGTGCAAGACCTGCAGGCACATCCACACCGCTGACAGTGTACCTGTCCCACAGTCCCAGCAGGTGTACAGAATAAGGAGGACATTTTCCTGCAGGTCTAGCAATGTGGTGTATCTGATTATGTGTGCGCAATGCCCGACCACAGGCCTTTATGTGGGGGAAACAGGGCAGAGACTCAGCCAGCGCATGAACTCACACAGATTCACCATTAACCCATTAAGGACCCAGCCAGTTTTGGCCTTCCTGACACAGCCCTATTTTTGAAATCTGACATGAGTCACTTAATGTGAGAATAACTTTTTGACACTTTCACCTATCCATGCGATTTTGAGATTGTTTTCTCGTGACACATTATGCTTTAAGTTAGTAATAAAATTTTACCCATACAAGCCTTGTTTTTTTGTGTGAAAAATATCAAAATTTCATGAAAAATGTGACAGATCTGTGATTTTGAAAGTTTCAAAATTTCTGCGTACAAGACAGATAATTATTCACCACAAAATAGTTTATAACTAGCATCTACCATATGTAATGTTGGCATCATTTTTTAAATGTCCTTTTTTTTTATATATATCATTAGAGGGCTTAGAAATTTAGTAGTAATTTCTCACATTTTCAAGAAAATTTGCAATATACATTTTTTTAGGGACCAGTCCAGTTCTGACGTGGCTTTGAGGGGCCTGTATGTTAGATACCCCCATAAATGACTTCATCTAAGAAACTACACCCCTTAAAGTATTTACAACAATGTTTAGGAAGTTTGTTAACCCTTTAGGTATTTCACAGAAATTAAAGCAAAGTAGAGGTGAAATTCACTTTTTTTTGCAGATTTTCAATTTTATCCATTATTCACTGGCATACGGTAAATTTGACTAGGTAGATGCAATGTAATATCATTTCCCCCAGGTCTGCCGTTTTTAGAAATATCCCATATGTGGCCCTAGTGCATTATTTGGCTCACCATAAGCCCCAGAATAGGAGGAGCACCTACTGGACTCTGGGGTCTCATTTTCAATGCAATTTTATTTAGGCGCCATTTCAGGTTTGAGGAGGCCCTAAGGTGCTAAAACTTAATAAACAACCCTAAAAAGACCCCATATTGGAAACTACACCCCTTAAGGGGTGTAGTGAGTATATCGACGCCACAGGTGATTCACAAATTTTTTTTTAGCATTAGGCTGTGAAAATTAAAAAAAAATTTTTTCCCAATAATCTGCAATTTTAGCTTAAAATGTTTCATATTTACAAGGAATCCTGGAAAAAAGCACCCCAAACTTTGTTACACAATTTCTTCCAAGTTCGGCAATACCCTACATGTGGGTGTAAACTGCTGTTTGGGCGCATGGCAGGGCGTACAAGGGAGGGAACGCTATTTCGCTTTTGGAACGCAGATTTTGGTGGGGCCATGTCGCATTTGCAAAGCCCCAAAGTAACCAAAACAGGGGGAAACCTTCCAGAAGTCGCCCCATTTTAGATTCCACACCCCTCAGGGATCTCATTTAGGGGTGTATTGGGCATTTTGGGTGCACTGGTGTTCCATCTTTTTTTTTTTGGATTGGGCCATGAAAATGGGGGGGGGAAATGCAGTTCCACCATTGTTTTTTGGGCTTTAATTCTACAGCGTTCGCTGTGCAGTGTAAATGATGTGATAACTTTACTATGGGGGTCGGTACAATTGCAATGGTATACATTTTATATAGTTTTTTATGTTTTATTACTTTTACACAAAAGAAATAGGTCTATAAAAAATTGCGTTTTTATGTTGTCCTATTCTGACAGTCATAACTTTTTTATTTTGCTGTGTACAGAGCTGTGTAGGGCCTTGTTTTTTGCGGGGTGAATTTATGCTTTTATTGGTACCATTATGGGATGCATACAACACTTTGTTCACTTTTTATTAAGGTTTTTGTGAGGCATTTTGAACAAAATACAGCAATCCTGGTAGTGTTTTTTATTTTTATTTTTTATAGCGGTCACTGTGCGTTAGATATGACATTCTAGCTTTACTCAGCAGGTCTATACAGTTACAGCAATACCCAATTTGTATATTTTTTTATTTTTTACTGCTTTTATACAATAAAAACACTTTTATTCAAACAGGAAAACACATTTTTGCATCGCCATAGTCTGAGAGCCATAACTTTTTTATTTTTCTGTGTATGGAGCTGTATACAGGCTTGTTTTTTGAGTTGACGTTTTTATTGGTATCATTTTTGGGGGGACAAGACCTTTTGATCAGTTTTAAATCTGTTTTTTGTAAGGCAGAGTGAAGAAAATACTGCAATCCTAGTAGTATTTTTTATTTTTATTTTTAACAGCGCTCACTGTGCAGTATCCGTAATAAGTTAGCTTTACTCTGTGGGTCGATACGATTATGGCGATACCCAATTTATATAGTTTTTTTATGTTGAAGCACTTTAAAAAAAAAAAAAGTTTTTTTAGTGTGTAAAAGAATATTTATGCATCACTATATTCTGAGAGCCAAGTTTTTTTTATTTTTCCGTATGCAGAGCTGTGTTAGGACTTTTTTTTTGCGGGATGAACTGATGTTTTAATTGGTACAACATTGGCGTTTATAGGGGTTTTTGATCACTTTTATTCCATTTTATGTGCTGCGGGATGAACAAAAATCTTAATTCTGTGATTGTTTTTTTTTGGGTTTTTTTATGGCGTTCACCGTACGGGTAAATTAACATGACAGATTTATAGGGCAGGTCATTACGCATGCGGCGATACCAAATATGGGTACTTTATTTATTTTTGATCTTTTTTGGGGCGATTGGCGTTTGTAAAGGGGAAAAGGGCGGTGTACGTGTGTTTATTTTTCGTGTTTGTGTTTTACATGTTTTTCACTTTATTTACTTTTTTTTTACTTTTTCACATTTTTTTTTAATTTTTCCTCATAGGGGATTTGAATGAGAGATCTTTAGATCTCTCATTCAATAGGAATCAATGCACAGCTTGTTGCTGTGCACTGGTTCCTATGACAACTGTCAGTCACGATGCCGGGACATGCCCACAGGGCCCGGCCGGGCATTGTGACGTCACAGACAACCCGGAAGGCATTCTATGCCCTCCGGGCTGTCTGGCAGAAGGCAGGAGCTGCACGGATCGAGCAATCCGTGCAGTTACTGCCGCGGACAGAGACGCAGGAGGAGCGATCTCCTCCTGCGTCTTCCTTAGTTATTGTGACCCGATGGTCGCAATAATTAAGGGGTTAACGGGCCCTCCCGGAGTGATCGCGGGTCGGGGCTGACGCTGCGGGATGTCAGCTGTAATATACAGCTGACACCCCGCGCCGATCACGCAAACTCTGCTTTAGAGTTTGCGCGATCCTCAGGACGTATGCATACGTCCAGGTGCGTGAACCCCCAAACCACCTGGACGTATGCATACATCCAAGGTCGTGAAAGGGTTAATAACAGCAGAACTGATCTTCCAGTGGCACAACATTTCTCCAGAGATGACCACTGTATTGAAGATCTGAAGATTATGGTTTTAATGGGACACTTTAAGACACAGAGGGAGTGAAAGAAATGGGAATTTAAATTAATGCAAAAATTTAAAACTCTGGAAAATGGGTTAAGTATTCATGCCAGCTTTATGTCACACTATGTGTGAACTGTGAGAGCCACAAATCAAGACCTGATGACGAGATAAGACGCAGAATTACTGACCCCCTCCGTCACGCCTCACAAGTTTCCAGATAGTTGATTGCTTGACCTGTTGTAAATGATTTCTCTACTTATATTGCATTTTGTTATTTTTAAGAATTCTAAGATCCTTTGAAGGTCCATGTCATTTGTGTATAAGAATTCTGTGTATTTTCTTTTTCTTGTATAAATCTGTGGGAAAGGGGAAGGGAGTTGTTCTCTCGAAAGCTCACCATAAAATATACCAGTTAGCCTAAAAAAAGGTATGCCTGATTTCTTCCCCTTTTTGGCCTTCCCAAACAGAGCCTGGGTTTTAAAATTTTGGCATTTTTCCTTTATGTGAAAATAACTTTTGACACTTTTACCTATCCAAGTGATTCAGAGATTGTTTTCTCGTGCATATGCATATACATATTGTGCTTTACGTTAGTAAGAAATTTTGGTCCAAAAAATTCTTGTTTATTTGTGAAAAATTAAAAATATCATAAAAAAATTTGCAAAAATTTGGGAAATTTTTTAAAATTTAAAAAAAATTTCTGCGTCAAGGCAGATATTATTCCACTCAAAATAGTTTATAAAAGCATCTAAAATATGTCTACTGAGGTTGGCATCTTTTTTTTAAATGTTTATTATTTTTTTATCACTTAGGGGGCTTAGAAATTTAGTAGTCTTTTTTCACATTTTCAAAAAAGTTTTGCTAAATAGTTTTTTTAAGGGCCCCAGTCCAGTTTGACGTGGTTTTGATGGGGCTGTATTTTAGATTCCCCATAAATAACCCCTTAAGAAAAAGATCCTTTAAAGTTTTTAAAAAAAATATTTAAAAAGTTTGCACCCCTTTAGATATTTCACAGAAATTAAGAAAAGGGAGGTAAAATTTTCAAAATTTCTTTTTTTTTTGCAGTTTGCAGAGGGGGTGAATCGATTCTAACAAAAATGGAATTCGTTTAGAATTTCGGGGAAAACTTCGTTCTGAACGAGTCAAAGTTTGGGGTGATTCGCGGGAAAAGAAGTGTGTTTTTGATTGAAAAATGGTGCGGCACGTGGCGTTACATGGGGAAAAGAGTTGGGAGGAAAAAGGGTAGCCTACATGACATGTGCAGAGATAAAGCCAATCAGGACCGGGGGGATTTGTGACGTCATGCACTATAATCCGGACCCCCCATGCTTGTCCTCATACCCCTCTCATGTGCTGTGTAGGAAGGTGCTCCCCTGCGCTTGTGATATCTATATTAAAAAAACTACTTTTTCAGGTTTTTTGGGGGGGTGCACGTTTGTCTAGAGACGCTTCTCTTAGTTCTAATTCTGATTTTTTGGGGTATTGGAACTGAAGTCCAGTGTGCGTCCCCAAATAGCTGCATATTTCATTTTAAAAGCAAAATTCTCAGTTCTTTAGCACATTGAATTCCCAAGGGTTTTTAAAAAATGTTGCTGTTGTATTCAGTTAAAGAAAACAGGTTTTTACAATCCCAAAAACCACTTAATTTTTGGGTTTTCTCATTTTTTTTTGCGCAATTTAGATCCAGGGGGTTTAAATTTGCGTGGTTCTGCTGTTGTGGTCACTAAAAAAAAAAAAATTCTTTTTTACCCCCAAAGAAACTTTTGCCTGTAGCATAATTCATATCCAAGGTTAATTACAAAATTTTTCTGTTTTTGTGTTCCCAAAAAAAAACCCCCATTTTAACACGTGTAAAGTGGTTATTGTTGGCAGCAAAATTTTTTTGCGCAATTTAATTTTTAGGGGTTAACTAAGTCTTTTTTTGCGTTGTACTTATAAAAGAAAGTTCTTTTTCACCGCCAAAGAAGAAATTTTTTTCTGTAGAAATTCATATTGAAAGTTAATTACAAATTTTTCTGTTATGTTCCGTAAAAACACGCGTTTTAACACGTACAAGTGGGAATTGTTGGCAGCACATTACTTTTTGGGAATTTACATCCAAGGTTTAACTAAGGTTTTTCTGCAGTTGTACTTAGAAAAGAAAGTTTTTTTCACCCCCAAAGAAGACATTTTTTCCGTAGCATAATTCATTCCAAGGTTAATTACAAGTTTTTTGTTTTTTGGTTCCTAAAAATACGCCATTTAACACCCTGTAAGCTGGGAATTTTTGGCAGCAATTTCTTTTGCGCAAATTTTTATCCAAGGGTTAACTAAATCTTTTTCTGCAGTTTACTTAAAAAGAAAAAGTTCTTTTTCACCGCCAAAGAAGAAATTTTGCCTTAGCATAAATTATATCCAAAAGTTAATTACAAATTTTTTGTTTTGTTTTCCTAAAACACACGCCGTTTTAAACCGTACAAAGTGGTTATTGTTGCAGCAATTACTTTGGCAATTTACATCCAAGGTTTAACTAAGTATTTTTTTTGCATTTTTACTTAGTAAAAAAAAAACGTTCTTTTTTTACCGCCAAAGAAGACTTTTTTCCCTGTAGCATAATTCATATCCGAAGGGGAATTACAAGGTTTTTCTGTTTTTGTTCCATAAAATACAAAGCCATTTTAACACGCGTAAAGCTGGTAAAATTGTGGCAGCACATTTCTTTGCGCAATTTATATCAAAGGGTTTAAATAAGTATTTTTCTGCGTTGTACTTTTGTAAAAGAAACTTTTTTTTTCACCCCAAAAAGAAAAATTTTGCCTGTAGCCTAATTCATACCCGAAGGTTTAAATTTTAAGTTTTTGGTTTTTGTGTTCAGTAAATACACGCCGTTTTAAACGTGAAAAGCTGGGAATTAATGGCAGCACTTTCTTTGCGCAATTTAACCAGTGAAAAGAGACTATCTAACCCCTCTGTATTTTAATTTTTATTGGCAAGTCCTATTTACAATTCTTAGGTTTGGGCGTTCAATTCTATTCCCCCAGTATTACAAATTGCAAAGAGAAAGTGTACCAAACAAATGTCAAGTTGTTCTCACTATTGGCATATGACAAATGCATCTCTTTTCACTTGGATATAAGTAAGGTACAAGTGGGCTATTATTGGCCATAGGAGACACTTATCCAATGTGTACCTAAACAATGTATTAAATCATCATTAAGTTTAAAAGGCTCCAAAAAAAAAAACAAAAAAAAAAACCGGCATGGGGGAATGAATCTTTGCTAGGTACCCCTTTAATTTTGCTGAAAATACTCACAATTAGGTTTGGGGGCGAATTTCCAAAAATTCGATTTTTCACTTTGCCAAATTTTTCCGCCAAAAAAAAAATTCGGGCCCAAAATTAAATTCGGGCGAATCGCGTTAAAAAAAGCTATTTCCAGGCTCCCACAGAGCCTGCAGGGTGTTTGTTAAAACGTTGTGCCATTCTTAAATATGCAGAAGTTTGGGTTTTGGTTTCTACAATTTTTTTTTTTATTTATGACACGCAGATGATCCCCGGCTTTTAGAACCCGTTAAATAAAAAAATTCCCTGGGCACCTAAGAGGGCAAAACGGCCCAAAAAAAAACCCCAAGGGCGGGGAAAAGTGCTGAAAAAGTAAATCCCAGGAAAGCGGGGAAAAAAAACAAGCTGAGAGTCAGGTGGCAACTTTAGTGACAGAGTGGGGGAGGTGACGGCGGCACCCAAAAAGCACATGAGGTCAGGAAAGTGGCACGGGGGACATTCGGGATTTTGGAAAAAACAGGGGAAAGGGCCACGGGAAGGGCCCCAATGACTGAGGGGGGGGGTGGGCACCGGAAAAGCAGCTGAGGGTCAGGCAGTGGAACAAGGGACTTTCGGGAGGGGGCAAAACGGGAGGAAGCCACAGAATGGCACAATACGAGGGCGGGTCACGGGGGGCACAGCTTTGAGGTCGGGCCCGGGCAAAGACATTTCTGGAGGGGGGCAAAACGGGAGGAAGCCACAGATGGCCCCAAATGACTGAAGCGGGGTCACGGGGCACCCAGCATGAGGCCCACCCGTGGCACAAAGGGGACACAGTTTTGGGGGGCATGGAGCCACCCACAGCCAGTTTGAGGTAAGAAATTGGCACAAGGGACCCCAGTGTGGGGAAAACGGCGGGCACCACACCCCAGCAGCTTTGGGGTTTCAAAAGGGTGGCAAAAATAAACTTTCCCGGAGGGGGGGAAAAACCCATTTATTGGGCCCAACAGATTTGGCCCACAATCACACAGGGGGAAAAAGGTCACAACAGCACCCAGAACGAGGCCCAAGGCCCGGGTGGCACAATGACATTCGGGGAGGGGGCCCCAAAAAAAGTATTAGGCCACGGGTGTGGACAATGACACAGTGTGGGGGGCCCGGAAAGGGATTTCACAGCAGCAGCATGAGTCAGAGAGTGGCACAATAAACATTCGGGGTGGAAAAAAAACGGGGAGGAAGCCACAGGTGGCCCAAGGGACTGAGAGCGGAGGTCACGGAGGGCCGCAGCAAATGAGGTCGGGCAGGGGCAAAATTTGACCCCCGTGTGGGGGACAGGCCCAGCAGCCACAGCAGCAGCATGAGGTCAGGCAGTGGCAAAAAGCCCTTTTCTGGGGGGTGGAAAAAAACAGGGGGAACCCCCAAAAGAATGGCACAATGACTGAGAGGGAGGTAAACGGGGGCAGCAGCATGAGGTCAGCAGTGGAAACAATGACTTCTAAAAAGGGGGCAAAAAGGGGGAAAAGCCACAAAATTGGCAAAAATGCCCTGAGAGCGGGGGTAAAGGCGGCAGGGGCATGGGGTTTCAGGAAAGGGGGCACAATGACTTTTGGAGGTGGCAAAACGGGAGGAAGCCACAGAATGGCACAATGATAAAGAGCGGAGGTCCACGGCGGAAACCCAAAATGAGGTCAGGCAGTGGGCACAATAAACCACAGTGTGGAGGACCTGGCGCAGCCACAGCGGGCAGAAAGAGGTCAGAAATTTGGCACAATGACACAGTGTGGAGGAAAACGGCAGAAAGCCACGGGCAGCACATGGGGTTTAAAAGTGGCACAATACATTTTTGGGGTGGAAAAAACAGTTTTAAAGGCCACAGATTGGCACAACCCACACAGGGGTAGGGGGTCAAACCCAGCAGAAATACGGGGTTTCAGGCATTTGGCCCACAAATGACATTCTGGGGGTTTGGCAAAACAGTATTGGGGCCACATTTTGGGCACATGAAAACAGGGGTTGGGGGGGCCCCGGCAGGAGTCACGAAGGCGCTTTGGGGGTTTCCAGAGAGGGGGCAACAATGACATTCTGGGGGGGTGGCAAAAACAGGAGGAACCCACAGAGGGGGGCACAATGACTGAGAGCGGGGAAGGTCAAAAAAGGCCGCGCATGAGGTTCGGGGTGGGCACAATAAAAACTTGGGGGAGGACTTTGGCAGCAGCCACAGCAGCAGCATGAGGTCAGACAGGGGCCCCAATGAAAAAATTCGGGGGTGGAAAAAAAAGGAGTAGGCCAAGAGTGGCACAATGACAAGTTTTGGAGGTGACGGCCCGGGAAAGCAACGCATTAAGGTCAGAGAGGGGGCACAATGACCACAGTGTTGGATGTCACGGAAAACAGCAACAGCGGGCAGCAGCATGAGGTCTTTAGAGTGGCACAAGGGCCCAGAGGGGTTGAGGTGGGGGGGCCCTTTCCAGTCCCTTTTTTAAAGGGATGGTGGAAGGCAGAGGGGAAAAAATTTGGCAGAAGATGTGTAGATCAGGCGGTGGCGGCATCGAATAGTGGGCTGGGCAAGTAGTTTTAAAAACCCAGACTGAGGGCCAAAAGTCATTGGTTGGGGAAAAACCGGGGTCCCACCCCTAAATTTCACCCTTGACAAAGGCCCATTTGGGTTCCCCACTTTTCCCCGGGGAAAACAAGGGGGTTCCCCCTTGGGGGTTAAAGATGGCCCCCCCCCGAAACTGAACCCCGCTCGGGTTGCCCACTACGGGCCCGGGGCAGGAAAGCTTTTTACTAAATAAAGGCAAGTTGCGGCCCCCAATCCATTTTTGGGCCGGGCCCAGTTCCACCCGGAAATCTTTAACGGGAGGTGGCAAGTGCTGTCCAAGTACCCCCAAAAACCTTTTTGGTTGGGGACCCCCAAAGGTCCGCTGCTGTTTCCCCCTGGCGACTCCCCCTCCCACTACCCGGGTAAAGGGAAGCTGCTCTTTCAGTGACACCAGACTTAGGTTACAACGATGGAGCTGGAAATCCCATTTACCCCCCCCTTTCCCCCCCAGCCCGCGGCAGTAGTACGTAAGCGTGAGGAACCCCCCGGTCAGACCGTCAGAGAAGGGACGATCCCCGGAAATATCAGGGGCCCAAAAGGATTACGGAGGATTTCCTATATTATTTGGGGTTTGTTTTCCCCTCTCAAAAAGCTGGGAAAAAGGGCCCCCCTTTTTTGGGACCGGTAGCAAAAGGGGCCCCAATAGGGGGGGAGACCCAGAAGCCTTTCCCTGACTATTGCTGACTTTTTGGCCCTGTCACTAGCCGGGCAAATAAGCATGCTGCGGGCCATCTGCACAAGTGACTCCGAGGGGCTCCCTGCCTCCTTTCCATTTTTTTCCCCACGGTGCTTGGGGGTTTATCTGCCCGTCTTCCCCATCTCCTCCCCCTCCTCCAATTCTCCTGCTCCCCCCTCTCTGTCACCCGGGTTTGGGAAAAACCCCCTCATTTAAACCCGACAATGTTCTTCTTTTAATGTCCTCCTCCTCCTCCCTCCCTTTCAAATCCCCACCCGGGCTCATGGGCCACGAGATGTAGTTTTTGCCCCGTCCCCCAACCCCTGCCCAGACCCGATTTTTCCGCATCTGTTTCCCGGGCTTTAAGCAGTGGAAGACGTTATTCATCCCATAGTCCTGGCGACGAAAAAAATAACTCGCCCTCTTCAAAATGGCCTCAACAAACGGGGAGGTGTCCCGCTGAGCTGCCACGGGGGTGACATCAAAGTTAACAGGGGGGTATTCTGTCTGCCTGGGGTCATCAAAAAACGTTAAAAAGGCCTTTCTTTTCCAAAACAGTCGGTCCCAACCCCCCTGCAGGGCTGGAATTTCCCGGGGTGGAAACTTCCCCATATCAGGTGTTTTGGGGGAGGGGCCGTTCTGCCGCTTTCAAAATCAAGGAGGGGTGTTCCTGGTTTTGTTACGAATTGGGTGAATTTCATGCACAGTTTCCCGGCCATTTTCAGAATTTTTCTGAAGATGGTGGGAAAAAATTCAGGAAACCCTTTTCCCCAACCCAAAATTGAAAAACGGGGCGCCATGCAGGGGGGGCATGGACCATCCCCCCCCGGGGGCGGCCCGGGCAAAACCTTTTTTCCTTCCCTTGTCCGTCCCCCATGGTTCCCATTTTTAGTTTGGGGCGGAAAAAAGCCCCACCGAAATTTTTTTGCTGCATGCGCGGAAACAGTTCCTCCCCCCGTGTTACTTCGTTCGCCGAGGGAAACCAGGGGGTAGAACTGCCCTGACCCCCGCTGTGCCCAAAACATGGGGTTTAGGGGCAGTTCTTGTGGAGGCTTTAGATTTGGGGGTGGTGGTGGAGGGGGGAGGAGGCGGACATTGGGCAGGTGCAGCAGTTTTTACAAAAGGGGGAAGGGAAAACGGCGTCTTGTCCAAGTTGTTTTTTTTTGCCTGGGCGGAAGCCCATTCACCCAGGGGCCGGGAAAGGGGCAGTCTGGCCCTGACCGTATTTTAAAATCCTTTGGGCGTCCGGGGCTGCCGTGCACCTTGGAAAAAAAAACCAAAAAAGCTCAAGGGGGTGACCCCCCCTTTGTTCTACATATTTAATGAAGTGTTGGTTTCTTGGCCCTTTTTTTTAAAGGGATTTGTTTTTCTGAAAAATGCAGAGTCCACCATTTTTGGGGGGGAGGGGCTTTCAATAACCCAAAAACTTGGACAGGGGCAAAATCCAAATGCTGCAAACCCTTTGGAAGGTTTTGGGGAACCTACTGGGGGTTTTTTCCCCCTTTGCAATCCCCCTCGCTGAACGACTGTTTTGGGGCCGATTAGCGAAGCAGGAGCAATTTTTGGGAAAGGGGATGATGTCAAAGAGAAACAGCTCCCTTTTTGCAGAGGTGGTGGGGGCCTTGACCCGGGTTTTCAATGGCATGGGGGGCCCCTGGGCGTGCTGTGTTGCTGGGATGGACCCACCACAAACTGAGCCCCAAATTTCTCCCACCACCGGGTGGTGACGCTGCTTTTGTTTTTACGCAGGGCCGTGGGGCCAACGTTAGTCCCTGGCCACGCCCCTTTAATTTCGCCCCCCGAAATTTTACATATATCCATTTTGGCTCTTACCCCGGGGTTCCCTTTGCAAAGAACTGCCCCACCGCCGGTATCGGATTTTTAAACCCCCAAAAGTCCTGACTAAAATGCCCCCGCTGCCCTCATTTAGGGCCCCCGTGCCGCAATTTTTAGGACCCCCCGGAAAACGGGTTTTTTAACCCGTGGCCCCCCCTTGGGGGTCCCCACCTCACACTGCTGCTATCCCGCTGGGCTCACGGCCCCACGACCCCACTTTTCTTGGGTGCGCTTGGGGGGCCCCGACGCCCCAAGCTGACGCCCTCTTTTTCCCGACGATGAGGAAATCCCTTTCCTCACCCGGCCCCCCCAAGTGGGGCTCGGGTTTCAACATCATCTATTTGTGTTTTTTATCGGGCACGCTGTCCTCCAAACACCGGGCTTTTAATGCCCGAAACCCGACCTTCTACAAAAATGAAACCCCCCATGCCACCTCCAATCAATTTTCTTTGGCCGGGTTTTCTGCAAGGGAAGCGGGGGTTTGGCCCCATTTCTTCGCTGCCAAAATAACTGTGACTGCCCTCCCCCAAATTGTTTTATCCCCCCTATCTAGTTGGGGCTGAGGGTGCGACCTGGGCCTGTTTTTCCCGAAATGTTTTTGCCACTGCCACTTTTGCAAAGGGGAAAAAGCCTCCCCCTCCTGTCTGAAAATACTGTTTTTTTCTAAAATTTACAGACAAAATTTTTTGAGTGAAATCTGTATATGATAAATTTACACCCTGGTTTTTACTCCAAATGAACCCAGTAACAAGCCCTTTGGGGAACCCCTTTTTATTTTAAATTGGGTCCACAAATAGCCGGAAAAATTTTCTTGATGGGGTGTTTAAAAACACTGTGTGTTTTATAAATGTAAAAGCCAAACGGGTTTTAATTTAAACCCTTCAGACTGAATTAGGCTGCGGGAAAAAGTTATATTTTGGCGTTGAAAAAGAGGGTTTATTTTTGTCAGCACACCAGAAAAACCCAACACTTTTTAAACCCCCCGGATGAAAATTTTGCGACAAAGAATTGACCCAAAAAATTTGTAGCTTTGTAGGGTTACTTTTGCGTGTTTTTAGCCACACAACAAGAGAACATTTTAAAATTAACCTTTGCTTGGGGAATTAGGCTACGAAAAATGTAATTTTTTTGGCGTTGAAAAAGACGGTTTTTTTTTGTCACACCCACAAAATAAGCTAATTTAAACCCCTTGTGAAATTGCCCCAAGAATTGAGCCGCAAAACGTAGCTTTGTAGCGTGTTTCAATTGGGTTTTTTGCCCCAACACAAGAATTCATTTAAATTTAACCCTTTGTTGTGAATTAGACTCGGGAAAAAATGTATATATTTTGGGTTAAAAGAGGGTTTCTTGGGGCCCAACACCACAAAACAACGTTAATTTAACCCCTGGATAAAAATTGCCCCAAAAGAAAAAAAAACCGCACAAACATTAGCTTTGTGCATGTTACTTTTGCGTGTTTTCGGGCCCACAACAAGAGATACGTTGTAATTTAAACCTTTGTTTTTAAAATTAGGTACGGGAAAAATGATTATTTTGGCGTTTAAAAAAGAGGGTTTTTTTTTGTCAGCACACCGCAAAACAACGTTAAATTAACCCCTGGAGAAAATTGCCCCAAAGAATTGAGCCCCAAACTTTAGTTTGTAGCAGTTACAATTCGTGTTTTCTACGCCACACAACAAGGATACAGTTGTAATGAAACTTGCTTGAATTAGGTACAGGAAAAATTTTTAAATATTTTGGCTTTGAAAAAGACGGTACTTGGGGGCAGCCACCAGCAAAACACGTTAATTAACCCTGGGTAAATTGGCATAAAATTGAGCAGCCAAAATAAAAGTGGTATTTTATTGAAAAAACGCTGTTTCTTTAAATGAATAAACAGAAACTGGCTTGATCCCATTGGATATTGAATTTTATGCAGTGCAGTGGACCACACTTGATTTCAGATTTAAAAACCCCATAAAATTAGAAATGAACATTAAAAGGGAAAAGTCTCGAACAAGCTGGACACCCCACAGAAATCCTATATAAAAATCAATTCTTTAGTAAGACTATCACCCCGGCGCACCTTCCCGATCAGTACAGTGAGACGTATGAGCTCCCGAGTGCGCCCCGGGCTTTTTTTAGTGCGGTGACGTCACAGAATCCCCGGGCTCTGATTGGCTTCCCCCCGAACATGTATGAAAGGGAATGCCCCCTTCCCCCCAGATGCTTTGCCCCCTTGCCCATGTCTGCAGCCCTTTTATCTTTATTTTTTAAACAAAAGCAACTTCGTTCCCCGAAGTACCCCAAAGTTCGAAATTCGTCCGAACCGAAGTTTTCCCGAAATTCGAAAAAATTTTCCCCTTTTAGAATCAATTCGCTATCTCTATCACTATTATTTGGGGTTTTTAAAAACATGTTTGGATTGTTCTTGAAGCTCGCTTTTTAAAGGAAGCATTGTCCTAAAATGTCAGGGATCCTTGTTAATTTATAATAACCCCCGAGGCTTCTCATATTAACCTTGGGGAAAGAAAGGGGCAGGTTTTCTGTGTATAGCATCACGTATTCACTTTTAAAAAAGTCACTATTAGGGGGGGTTTTGGGTTTTAGTTTGGTTCCTGGCGGGGTCGTCCTTATCAGGACGTTTTCCTTGCATTTCTCACTTATAGGTAGTTAGTGTATAGGGGTATATAGGGCCAGTTATGGCCCCTATTTATCTTTATATTTTAGTAGTGCAAATGCTTTGGCCTTACTGTGTTTCTGTATTTTTTAACGATATTATTAAAAGTTATATTTTATAGTTTACTCCAGTGATCAATAGCTTTTTTGTAAACTATTGCATTGATAGTGGTATTGAGGGGTTGCCTTATATCACCTCTCTCATTATTTAGTTCAAATTTTGAGTATTGCCAGTTTTGTAACTGGTGGACTTGAGACTGACACGTGGCTAGATGAGGCTAAGGATGTTTTCTCTGACAAAAATTACACACAAAAAAACTATTTACCCTCAATAAAAGTTTCCTTTAAAGAGTTAACAAAACTATATAAGGAGCATGCAGTGTCGTGGTGGGAAATCCAATCATTTGAAAATTATATTAAATTATATTAAACAAAAAATAGTTCCCAGAGGTCTAAGAATTACTTTAGTTCCAACCATGAACTCCGTACTAAGGAACTCTTAGGCCTCGTTCACACGCTTATTCAAACGTATTTACAACGGGTTTCCGATGTAATACGTTCTGAAATCAGTTGAAAAACAGTTGCAAATAAGTGCCACTAAGTGTGGCCCGTAAATTGTAACTGATTTCCCGACGGATTCACCATCTACAATCATTGTAGGGTTGGTGAATCCGTCCGGAATAATTGAAAATGTCAATTGTTTTTCCGTCCGGATTGTCGTCGTCAATCCGCGGCGGCAATCCGAACGGAATTTGCGTCGTGTGAACGACGCGCCGTATTTTCTATTGAAATCAATAGAAAAATAGGCTGTGACTTATTTTGGACGGATTTGCCGACGGATTGACGATCGTCAATCCGTCGGCAAATCCGTCCGAAATAAGCCGTGTGAACGAGGCCTTACAAAAATGGGAATTGATAGCAACTGAGAGCTCGCTCCAATTTATGCAAGCTCTACTAGAAGAAGAAAAAAAGAATCTAGTGAATATTAATACTAAATTAAAAGAACAGATTGAGGTAGTTTTGAAATTTAAGCTGGACCCAGAATTCTCAATAAAAGAGGCCCAACTACAAAACACAATAGAAAGATTCAAACATAATCTTAAGGAAAGAAAACACCAACAATTTGTACGAGATCTACAGGATTTTCGTGAAAATAAGGCGTACATTTTCACTGAATCACGACAACCCTATAGGGGAGAAATGGATATCTCCTCCTCTGATACAGATACAGGTACTTTTGAATATCAGAATACCTCAAGGGGGACAGAAAGAGGACGTACATATAGAGGGAGAGGTAGAAAAAGAGGGCAATCTGGACAATCTAGATCACGTGCGACTAGTTTTTTTAGAGAGAGATAGATACCAACTGAGAGAGAGACCATAATGTGTAAAGATGACAATTTGTCTATCATCAATCTGTCTGATAAAATATTGATGGCTGAGGAAAAATCTTTGTTACAAGAAGGATTGTCATTTTTTCCAACAACATCCTTTGACCTTTTTTCATGGACCAAAGATGTTGAATTGTTTGTCAGAAAATTAAAATGGCATAAATTTCACAAAATGAGGGAGAGAAGGGAGTGTTTGAACTTAGGCCTTACAGATGAGGAACTTAATTGCATACAGGTTCTCAATGTATTGCTAAGTGATATTATTCGGGATATTGGTAATGGACATTTCACTCAATGTAGGATTAAAAATACGTACTCGCCACCGATTGGAGACGTATCTTGCATTGACGTGTTTCGTAAACTAATATTAAAGGACCTTTCAGAAATACAACAGGATCGTAGAATATCTAATCTTAACTCCATGCAAACACAGGCTCTGCTAACTTTGGAGAGAGATATGAATATAATAATAAAACCCTCCGATAAGGGGGGCAACATTGTCCTCCTTAAAAGAGCAGATTACATCAAAATGTGTCAAACCATTTTAGATGACTGCTCTAGCTATGAGATTCTCCCTAAAGATCCAACTCCAGAATATAAAAAGGAGCTATTTGAAATCTTAAAGGGGTTGTCTCGCTACAAAGAATAGCTTACAAATTGTAGGGAACACAAAATAAAGACATTTTCCAAATATATTGCTTTGTTCCTCTGTTTTCCCTAAGGAGATACAAGTGAATTTATGACCTCCCTGGCTATTTCAGTTCCCTCAGTAACCGACCTGTAAACAATTCTCCCCCTGCTGTTTGTTCTATGAGATAGCAGTGAGTGATGTCATCACACAGGTCAGGGCAGTGTCCTTGCTGCTGAGCAGTAAAAAGCTTGATTTATGTAAAATAAACAGCACTGTAATTAGGGCTTTTGTTTGAGGGATCAGATAAGAAGTCCTGTTAGTAGTTTGAGAAGCTAATCTGATCTAATTAGCAACTGAAAGCACAGCACAGCATGGAGCTGTACAAGCACAAGCTGTATGCAAATTAGTCAGTCTGAAACAGGAAGTGGCAGAGTATTTTATTCATGCATCCTTTGAAACTCTGTAGGGAGACAACTCCTTTAATGCATGCTAAACAGGATGGGCTCATTGATGAGCATGAATACAAATTCTTGGCTGTGAAATCACCACAAACAGCTACGTTCTATGCCCTCCCCAAGGTCCATAAGGGGTTAAGCCCCTTAAAAGGGCGGCCGATAGTGTCGGGCATTGATTGCCTAACACAAAACATTGGCATTTACTTGGACAAATGCCTCAGGGAGTATGTAACTACCATTCTGTCATTTATCCAGGACACCATGGAATTGTTGTCCAAAATTGAGGGTGTCTCAGTGGATGAAAATACAATCTTGGCCACTATTGATGTAGAGGCCCTCTACTCATCTATCCCACATACTATGGGGTTGGAGGCCGTAGAATATTTTCTCTCAATAAGAGGGTCACAATTTCAGGCACATAACAACTTTGTTCTGAGACTTATGGAATTCGTTCTAACAAGGAATTTTTTCTTATTCAATGGTCGCATGTACCACCAGCTCAGGGGCACCGCAATGGGTAATCCTTGCGCGCCCACTTATGCAAATTTGCTCCTGGGCTGGTGGGAAGCGACCATTGTCTTCAGTGATGAGTCTGATCGTTTGGCCCAGTCCAGTATTGTACTCTGGACAAGCTATATTGATGACATATTTGTCCTGTGGGCGGGTTCGGGGGACTCCTTTGGTAACTGGGTCTTGACCCTAAACCAAAATCCCATTGGCCTAAAATTTACTTTGGAATGGAGTAAAAAGAGTCTACCCTTCCTGGATATGGAAATAAAAAGAGAAATTTCTGGTGAACTGTCAACCACGGTTTATCAAAAACCCATGGCGACTAACAGTCTCCTGAGTTGGAGAAGTTGTCACCCCCTACCATTAAAAAGAGGGATCCCCAAGGGCCAGTTTTTGAGACTAAGGAGAAATTGCTCCAATGTCTTGGAATTTCATCAAAAGGCCCGGGATCTCGAGCAAAGATTCATAAGTAAGGGTTACCCCAAAAAAATGATCAAGGAAGCATATAAACATGCACTATCACAGGACCGTTCCCAACTCCTAATTCCAAAAAAAAGTAAGACTACACAGTCTCAGATCAGACTAATTGGTACATTCGATCGGGCACGCTCTACTATCAAGGCATCCCTGGCAAGACATTGGGATGTCCTGAGGATGGACAAGGATCTCACGGAAGTCCTGCCGTCATATGCCCAGGTAACGTACAGAAGAGGTAGGAGCCTGGGAGACAGATTGACACACAGCCATCTTACCCCTAAATTTAAAATCAAATCGTGGTTTAAAATAGCCCAACCCAAAGGCTGCTTAAATGGGGCCATTGTAAAGCCTGTAAAATGGTTAAACCTACTAAACATTTTTTTAGCCATGTCAATAAATAGTCCTTTGAGATTAGGGACTTTATAAATTTGTAAACCTCAAATTTTGATCTAAAAAGGCCACATTTTTCCGTCCCTTGAAAATGTAGGGAAAACAAATTAGGCCTTTTGGGAAAAAAAAGGGATCTTAAAGCACATGGGTGAAAAACAGAAAAAAAAGAGACAAAACCCGCGGGCAAAACATGTAATGAGATCCGGGGGGGAAAAATTTTACTGATTTGAAATTTGAACACGGGAGGGGGGTAGGGAAACCCCCGGGCGTGGGGGGGGTATAGATAAAAAAAGGCCCCTCCGGGCTGAACCCAAAAGGATTCACAATTAAAAACGGTCCCCCCTGGGCCTTAAGGGAGCAGTTTAAATTTTACCCGGGTTTTTTTTAAAAACCCCAAACTGTCCCCATCTTTTCAAAAACCTTTTTTGTATTTTGAATTTAAACCTACGTTTTGGTAATTACAAATTTCCGCCCATAAAATCATTGCCTTCTAACAGAAAAATGATCACAAATTGACCCTCTTTTTTTGGCTCCTATATATGATTTTTGAAAACAATTTATTTTTTTTTTCCCCTATGGTTTTTTGGGGGCCGAAATTTTAAACTTTCTAAAAAGGGTGATTCGGCCCCTCTATAAAAAACTGCCATTCAGTACGTGGGGATACCACCCCATCAGTCATAATTCTGTGACTCTAAATACATTTTACATCAAACCAAGCCAGGGTTACATCCAGCCATTTGGGGTTAATTTTTTTAAGCGGGGAAAAACCCTTTGAAATTTTTTACTTAAGTTTGCAACTTTGCAACGCCGCGTTTAAAACTGACAAAGGGGGCGGAGACTTCATTTTCTAGCGAAGTAAACGGGTCGCTGCTAGTTTTTAGCGTTTTTTAAATCGACAAATTTTTAAAAATTTCGGCAAAAGGTTTTTTATGGGTGTTTTAAAATTTTCCCCAAGATCAGCAAAAAAAAATTAAAAGGGGAAAAAAAAAAATAAAAATTTTCTGAGCATCATCTTTTAAAGATCGCGCCTTTTTCGGCGTTTCCCTGAAATTTTTTGGGGCCCGCAAATCAGTTTTACAGAATAGGGGCAGGGGTGAGATTGTGTGTCGACCTTTGCCCTGGTTTGGTAGGGTTTTTGCGTTTTGGCTGGAAAAAATCACATGCCCCCTTCGTTTTAAACATAGAACAGCTTTTTTTCCTGTTTCCCAGCCCCAAAGTGTCTCTCACTTTCCTCAAAAGGATAGGACCCGCCTGCCTGGGGGCCCAAACAGCTCGGCAAAATTAGTCTATTTTCCTCCCACAGAAAAACCCCTACAATTAGCGGAACCCCTTCCCTTTTTAGTTATATAGAGATTTGAAGATTTTAGGGTTTTTACGTAGAGAATTTTAAAGCAGCATCAAACCGCGTAAATTCACCGGGGGAGCAAGGGGGGCCCCCCGCGGGCAAACCCCAGACAAGCTCTTTTCATGATCATCCCAAAAGAACCCCAGTTTTGATTCTGGCGCCGGCCGGGGGCCCGATCCCGGCCCGTAAGCCGGGGGTTTTGACTTTTGTGCCCAAACATTTGGGGTTCCCATAGTGTAACGGGGTTTTCCTCTTCCCTGCTTTTTTTATTTCTTTTTCCAAGCCGGGCCCCGGCCCCGGGAAACCCTTTCCAGAACTCCAGGGGGTTAACCTGCCCCTTGCCCCTTGGTGATTGCCAGTTTCTCCCTTCCTATCTGGTCTTCGTTTCTTCCTCTTTTTCCCCCTTTTCCTTAGTTCCCCGGGAAAGGGAAATTTTAAAGGGTTCTTCTGTCCTTCTCCTTGCCTGTTATATTTTTTTGTTTTTTTGCCTATAACTCGCTTTTTTTTAAATTCTTTTCCTTCCCTGGTTATCTTACTTTTGCTTGTTTCACGTAAATTTCTTTGCCTTTCTTAAAAACCTTTTTTACCCGGTCCCGATAGTTACCGACTTGGGTTTTTCCTTGCCAAACCCTTTTAATTTTTTTGAAATTGTTTGTCTGCTCTTGTTTTTTCCACGTTTATTCAGTATAGTTTTCAGTCTTCCCCCGGGGTTTGGGCCACCCCAAATTTAAGGGAAAGTTGGGCACCCCAAAAAAGGCAGGGACGGGGTTTTTGGGGGATCATTGTCAGGGCCTCACCTTTTCTGTGTCTTTTTCGTGCGCCCCTGACAGATCCCTTACTTTTTCCCAGGCCCACCCCAGTTGACCCCTCCTCTTTTTCCCAAATTTTAGTACCGACTTGTCGGTCACCGACCGCTTGGATGATTTGAAAACCCTCAGCTTCAGGGAAAGGCGGGGTTTTATTAATCAAGTCCGAAAGCCGCGGATGCCAAAACCTAACCCGTCCCCGGGATTTGCCGCCCCTTCTGTGCCCCTCCCTTTGCCCCTGTTTTTGTGGACCCTAGCATAGGGTCATAACCCCAAAGAGGGCTTTTTCCCTTTTGATGGGGTTTTGACGGAAATCCTGACAGGTTCCGAACCTTTAAAGGGAAACCCTGTTAAATTTTTTTTTTCGCTTTCCCAATTTTTTTCCCCCTGAGGCTGAGAGAGTAGCAGTTTTTTTGTCTCTCCTCCAGGGGCCCCCTCGGATTGGGCATTAAACTATAAAACCCCCTGAAACCCCGTTGGGGATCTAAGGGGCAAGTTTTTTTTTGGCTTTAAACAGTTTTAAATTAAAAACCCCCAAACCCTGTTGGGATTGGGGAGACCATTTGGGTATCTATTAGCAGGGGCCCCCGTCCGGGTGAAACTACTGGGTTTCCCATTTCCCCCCAATGGGGGTAAAGTTTTTCCCGGGGGTCGACCAACCTCGAAACCCCTTTTTTAGACAAAACCCGTCTGAAGCCGTAAGGAAGCCAAAGGTCAGCCATCCAAACCCCGGGGACCCTGATTTACTTTAAAAGCTCTAACTTTTGACTATTGCAAAAACTAAGGGGGGGAAAAGCAGGGAAAAACCCAAAGGGGGGTTTTAAATGTTCAGCCCAAGTCAGGCTTTCCTTTTAAAAAAACCTTTTTTCTTTCCCTTTTTTGAAGTTCTTCTCTCCCCTCTCCCTCTCCCCTCTTCTGAGAAGAAAAACCCCGGGGGTTGGGTCTTACATTTTGCTTTCCACCAGGAGAGACCCCCGTTTGGAAACCCCCCTTTTTGCCTTTATTTCGGGGAAACCTGACCATTTTTCCCCGGGGGAGAAATTGGGCCAAATTAAACCTAATTCACCCCAAGGTTTAAAACCCCAACGTCGCACCCAATTTTCCCAAAAGGTAAAATCGGATGTACCTCGGATGTACCCCTAACTCTGAAAACAAGTTTTTTTTTTTGCCCCCTAACCCTTTGTTTTTTTAAACCCCAAGACTTTTTTCTTGTCGTGCCCCATTGGGCTCGGTGCAGCTGCTAATTTCATCATAAAGGCATTTCTAAAAACCTTGGGTTTTGGGAAATTGTTTTCTTTGTGTTTTCCATTTTTTGTTTTGGGTTTTAGATTCTACCTTTTAAAATAACCCCAGGAAGAATAAAATTTTTGGGACTGCTGAGGTTTCCCCTTTAATGTTTGGGGGGTTTTGCATAACTGAAAAACTTTCAAATTTTTTTTCCCTGGGAAAAAACTCCTGCAGATATTTATTCTTGGGTTTTCCCTGGGCTCCGCCTCCCCAAAAACCTTTTTTCAACTTTTGGGGAACCACCGAATTGATCAAATTTGGGGGACTCATGTGTTTCTCATTTAAAAATAAATGGGATTCCCCCTTTGGGGTGGCTGTAATTAAAAGCTCCCTGATATTTCCCAAAAGTAATTTTACGCTTTGAAAGGGGAAAGTTGGGGAACCTCTGCCCGTTTCCCCCACCAGCCTGAAAGTTTGTCCTATAACCCCCTCCGGGGGCAAAACTGAACTCGTCTGCCCCGGAACGAAATCTTTTCATCGTTTAATTAGAAACCCCCGAAAATATTCTTTCTTTTTGGGGGTAGTGGGGCACCACCTTGCCTTTAGATTTTGTGCCCCAACTACCAGTTCCAAAATTCCCGCTCCCTCCCCCAAATGGCCCCCTTTTCCCTGACGATGGTTCCCACTTTTACCCAAATTCCTTTCCACTTTCAGGTGATAAAAAAAAAATAGAAACCGCCGTTAATCAAATGTGCACAGTCTGGGCTAGGGGTCATAAAAACTTTTAAAAAACCCCCCAACAAAAAAAAAAAAACCTAGTAAAAACCCCCCCGAACCCAACCAAAATTTTTGTCCACCTCCGGGGCCATCTTTCAAAACTGCCCCCCAAACTTGGAAAAGGAAAGAATTTCCCCCAGGTCCATTTCTGCTAAACAAAAGAGAAACTGTTGGGGGGTCCGTGGCCCCCCCCATAAAAGGGGGGGGGTACTGCATGATCAATTGCCCGAAAAACCCCAGCTTTGAGTTTTTGGGCGCCGGCCCGGGGGCCGTTGCGACGTAAGCCGTGGTTTTTGACATAGTTGGGCCCACATTTGTGTTCACTATTGAAAATGGGGTTTCTTCCCTTTCCCCCTTTCTTGATTGATTCCTACCGACGCCCCGGGGGGAATCGTCCCAACACTCCCCGGGAAAAAAAGGCCTTTTCCCCCCTCCTGGTTTATTGACAGGTCTACCTTTTCCCACTGGCTTCTGTTTCCCTTCCCCCTTAATTTCCTTTGGGCCTTAGTTCCCCTGGAAGGGATTTAAGGGGCTTCTGTCTCTTCCCTTGCCTGGGTTTTATTGGTTTTTTGAATCTCCCCTTAACCCCCCAGGGGGGCCCCCCTCTTATTTTGTGCCCCCTGGTTATCTTACTCCGGGTTTTTCACGTTTTATTTTTTTGCCTTTTGACTTTTTTACCCCGCGTTCCCCCATAGTTACCGGGCTTTTGGGTTTCTTGACCCCTCCCCTTAAAGGGTTTTTGTTTTTGTTTTCTGCCCTCTTGGGGTTTTCCCCGCTTTTTCAAATATGTTCACTTCTGTTTGGGCCGAAAAACCTATTTAAAAGGGGTCGGGGGGAAAACCCCCAAAAAACAGGGAAAAGGGGTTGGGAATCATGTCAGGGCCTCACCTGTCCCGTTTTCCTGTTCGGCGCCCCTGACGGGTCCCTTACACTCTAACTATAAAAACCCCGGATAAATTTCACCAAAACATTTTGTGTAATACATTTTAGTGGAATATCTTTATTATTAACCCCGATTGCTCTTGAAATATTTCCTGGATATTGGGCAGCCGAACTTTTAAAAAAAGGGTACACATCATTCTAGTTTAAAATGCCCGGGCTCTTTGTTTGGCAAAACTCCACTTTTATTATCAGTATACATTTCAAAATATGTGTTCAATTTTTAATTTTAACCCCATTACACCTGTGACAGTTGATAATCCCCCTTGCAGTTTTTAAAACAATTTTCCCCAATCTTGTTTGTCACACGGTTGTTTTTTTTGCCCCAAAAAAACCCGTGTAAAACATACAAAACATAACAGTTTTCTTGTTTTTTACTTTTTGCCACCCAGCATTTTGGGTTTATTGACGCAGCATTTCCAAAGAAAAACTTAAAAAAAAGCAATTCTATATTCCCCTAGGTGAATTTTAAAGGTGCAAAAAAAAAACCGTGTATAAAACAAAACAAAACATTACGTGTTTTTTGACTTTTTTCACACCCAGCATTGGTTCAAATTTATGCAGCATCCACGTAAATCTTTAAAACCCGAAAATTTTTTATTTACCACAGGGGGAATTGGGGAAAAGGTTTTCAAAAAATACCGGGTTTTTTAACCCCAAAAAATAACAGTTTTAAAGTTTTTTTGACTTTTTCACACCCAGCATTGTTCATTGAAAGCAGCATCCACGTAAATCCCTTTAAAAAAGCAATTCTATATTTTTACCAGGTGAATTGAAAAGGGGCAAAAAATTTCCGTGTAACCCCCTTCAAAACATCACAGTTTCGTGTTTTTTTTACTTTTTCCCCACCCACATTGTTTATTACGCAGCATCCACGTAAATCTTAAAAAAGCAATTTTATATTCCCCACAGGTGAATTGAAAAGGTGCAAAAAATACCGTGTATCATCGAAAACATAAACAGTTACAGTGTTTTTTTTTCTTTTTGCAACCCAGCATTGTTCATTGATGCAGCATCCACGTAAATCTTAAAACAGCAATTCCCATATTCACCACGGTGAATTGAAAGGTGCAAAAAATACCCTTTAAATTTTACCAAAACATAACAGTTTACGTGTTTTTGACTTTTGCACAGCCAGGTTTGTTCATTGACGCAGCATCCAAGTAAATCTTAAAACAGCAATTCTAATTCACCACAGGTGAATTGAAAGTGCAAAAAAATATCGTGTATCATTACGAAAACATAACAGTTTACGTGTTTTTTGACTTTTGCACACCCCGCATTGTTCATGACGCAGCATCCACGTAAATCTTAAAACAGCAATTCTATATTCACCACAGGTGAATTGAAAGGTGCAAAAAATACCGTGTATCATACGAAAACATAACAGTTACGTTTTTTTTTGACTTTTGCACACCCAGCATTGTTCATTGACGCAGCATCCACGTAAATCTTAAAAAAGCAATTCTATATTCACCAAAGGTGAATTGAAAGGTGCAAAAAATACCGTTTATTATACCAAAACATAACAGTTAGTGTTTTTTTTACTTTTGCCACCCAGGTTTGTTCATTGACGCAGCATCCCCGTAAATCTTAAAACAGCAATTCTATATTCAAACCCCAGGGGAATTGAAGGTGCAAAAAAAAACCATGTATCATACGAAAACATAACAGTTACGTGTTTTTTGACTTTTGCACACCCAGAATTGTTCATTGGACGCAAGCATCTACGTAAATCTTTAAAACTGGAAATTCTTTTTTCTCCACAGGTGAATTGAAAGGTGCAAAAAATACCATTAATTATACCAAAATCAACAGTACGTGTTTTTTGGACTTTGCACTCAGTCCAGATTTGTTGATAGGACACTTGCAGTTAAATTTGAATCCAGCTATTTTATTTTGATTAGAGGATTTGAGAAAAAAAAAATAGCTGTGATTTGCGTCAGTTTAATATAAGAGACGTTCCAAACTATTCCATACCTTCTCAAATTTTTTATATTTCTGAACATGGAGCGAAATGCAGGTGGTAAGACGAGCAAGTGGGGGGTAAGCACATGGAGGTAGAGTAGAGAGAAAGGTGTTCTTTCCACGTGCTGGCGACAACACGATGCAAGCGGATCGTCAGTTGCAGGAACCAGTCAGGCCTGTCATCGTGGGTAGGGCCCTGTGAATCCTAAGTATCGACATCGTCGCACAATCGTGCTTCAGTGTTTATATGCCAACCTGCATCTAGAAGTCTTACTCCTCTCGTCCTCGCAGTCACGGCCACAAATGTCGTCATCAGCATCTTTCTGCATTCCGTCCAACATGAAGCATCCAAATGTCAACTCGAGTACCACCACTGTGGATAATTCCATTGTCTGCGGATTCTCTTGATGACAAAATGCTCGGTTGGGGTCATGAAGGGCATGTTAAAAGATCAAGAGGATGATTTAGTCTGCCTCTGAGCCCCAGCTTACTGTTGCCATCAGAGGAGGTGAGAAGCCGGTCATCAGGCAAAAAATCCCGGGCTCGGTTCTGCAACGCCTTGCAGTGCCCTTGCTTGTAGCCCCGCAGCTTCTGGATGCTGAAGTCAGGACGACCAAGTCACCTGTGTTGATGATGATGATGATGACGACATTGGTGGTCCATCCTGGTCTTATCACGCCAGAATTTTATTGCGAGAGCTTCATCAGTGGGTCGAGGTGGGATAGACGATGGGGTAGTGTCAATACGTGTCCCCGCCACAAAAAAAGGGAGAGGCGGTCGCAGAAGTCCGTGATATCAACCATTCCGCCAGCCACGGTCAGCGACAAACCCCTCTCCCTCGCTTATAGCCCGTAAAAAGGTCCTGGACCTCTCAGCCTGGCCTTCTTTGAACAAAGCAATCCGATTCACCCAGCGATGTATATGCGCCTTTGCCGTAACGCAATAAGTAGATGGGCAAGAACCTTAAGTTGGTTAAACCACCACACAACATGACTCGTCACATGCAGCGGAATGCATGAGTTGAAATGGAGGGAAACACTTGGCAAAAAAAAGGCCAGACCGACCGCCGGGCCTCCAAACCTTTGTCACACCCTCTGTTCTCCGCCTCATCCTCCTCCGCACCACCAAGCGTTCCTCAGTGACCAGTGTCTCTCAGACTCATGATCGGGATAGCCTCCGCTTCAGCCTCCACCGTCGCGAGTTACACCAGCACCAAAAAGTGACCCCATCTAACCCCTTCTCTTTCCGCCAGTTTGACGACCTGCACAGCCGCAAGCGGCCAGTCTGGCAGCTAGCCTTCTTGTTCTTTCAGGTTTGGGTGCAGAAGAAACACTTTAAACAAACCATCCAAGCCAAAAGCATGATTGTCGGCATTGCACAGGCTTTTGGCCTTTGGAAAATGTTGCCTTTCCGTGTGGACACGATGGGTTCCGCCACGACATGGCCCTCCCACTGCCCCCAATACCAGACTGCCGAGCAGGGCATTTTCTTTTGCCAGAAAAGCCGTCCTGCCCTGGCCAGCCATGTGTCATCTAAAATTTTCAAGCGAGTTGTCTGCATCTGTGGTCCGGAAAAGTCCATCTCACACCGACAACATGGACTAGTAAGCACGGCCATGGCGTATATCTCTTGACAGTCTTGGGTGACGCTGGGTGGATGTCTCCGGGGGTGACGCGGTGGCTGCAGGCTCGGCGCACGCTCTTCAAATACCGCGATGGGATGTGCAGGGCTCTTTCCCCCAAGATCCTCTGGGTGCATCAACGTGACCAGATGGTAAACCAGGCCATGTTGAAATTAATCTGCCTTGGAGAGACCGGTCCACACACAGGTCAGGAGCTGTGGATGGCTCTAAGCAACGAGACCCAGAGCGCTGCTGGGTGACAAGAACCTGGTGCCAGGCAAGGTGGTGTGCGTTAACGGGGAAATCTGCTGGCCGCCCTTAGTATACGGTGAGGCTGGAGCAACATCCCTTGCCTTGCAATGTTCATGTACCTCTGTCGTCCAGAATTTTCTAAAGAGCTAACCCGGGTCTGGATGCTGCCCTGCTGAAGAAGGCTCGAGGTCTGAGTTCGCACTTCGCCATTCGCACCCTGCTTCGTCCCGCTGGGCTGCGTTGCAGCTTCAGCTCGGCTCCTACGTCAAACCGTCTCATTGTTGAGTGGAACACGCTGGAATTTCCACCGTCCACATGACTCCAGCGATTTGTGCTGATTGCGCAATGAACATTAGCAGTACGATAGTGGACACATGGGCTGACAAGCAGCGGTGAGCGGACTCGGGTGTTGAACCACCGAGAGTGGAGGAGGTGAAAGAGCTCTGAACCATTCCTTGCAGTTTTTAGAAGCCACCAAAATGGTCAGTCTCGGACAAATTGCCCTTTTTACAGCATGAGCATTGTGGTGATCTTAGTTCTGGACGATCGTTGGACACTCTGAAACAACAAGGTCCCGCCAGCGACGGTGGAGGAGAACGGGACACAGATGTCGGACACGGAAGCCTTACTCTCCGTCAAATCCACCAAGGCCCGACAGTTTCACAATTTCATGCGGTCTCTTCATTAGGCAGTGGTTCGGGGTCAGAGCTTGTGCTAGGGTAGAGATCAGGCTATCAGGGTGGCCATCATCTCGGCAAGTCAGGGCTGTGTTGAAGCTGTGCCGGAGGCAAGCGGAGGTTGGTGGAGGAGGAGGAGGTATTCCTAGGACACCGATGTTTACCGAACTCCCTGCTTGGAAAAGAGGTTGGCGGCGAAATTTGGGCGGAGGAGAAGATGAGAAGATCAGTTATGCTAGTGCCCCTGACACAGAGGCTTGGGAATTCAAGGTCTCCATCTTCACATGAGTGCTCTGGAAGTCTCCATTCCTCCAACATGATCCTCGCATTAAGGGCTTTCAAAATGAACAACAGTAATTACTGGGGTGGCCACCCACCTGGGATCCACGGTACAAAACAAAACTCAGCACTTTCCTTCCCACCCACCAAATAGAGAGTAAAATTGCAGGAAATGGACGACCTTGCTGATTGACACTGGAGACATCTGTTGCGTCTGCTTACGTTCCCAAAATGTTCACGGTGGAACAACATCGCGACGGGACAGCAGTAGAGTTCCAATTAGGCGTAGTGGCACCAGCAGGCAAGGTTGGCGGAAGCCTTAATGGGTGCCTATGGCCAATCTTTGTTTACCACCCTCACCATCGCATGCAATGCAGGCACACATCCCAAACACACAGAGATCAGTTAAGATAATGGTGCACGATATTGGCGTCTTCAACACCGATGTTTTGCATGGTGTTCCGGACCCAATAGACTTCTGGGTATCCTAAATGGACGAATGGGCAAGTGGTCATCACGCCATAGAGGTGTTGTCCTAGGCACAGCAGCCAGCGTCCATACTGAGCGGACCTTCAGCACAACTGGGGAGTCATTACCGACAAACGAATACGGCTTTCCACAGATAAATGTGATCGTTTGACTTTCATCTAAGATGAATCAGGGCAGGATCTATGATGATGTATGTGGCCCCAATTGCCGAGGTCACCGATAGTTGGCCGGTCTACTTCACATTCCTTTTCAAACAGAAAATGGTCCTCTGAAAACTTTTTTTAAAATGATTCATTTCTTATGCAAGTTTATTCTCTTTTCCTCTTTTATCTCTTTTGCTGTGAGGAGGACTTTAAAAAGACAGCAAGGTTTCATGACAAACCGTATTCTTTTACTCCATTTATCTTAAGAAGTTTTCGCATTGTTCAATGGTTTTGAGGTCATGTTGGCTGTGAGATACAGCTATATCATGTCTTTGGAACAGAAATGTGGGCTTCTAAGGGGCATTTCTCCCTCACAATTTTTAATAGTGGTGAGAAGTATATTTATAAATTTTTGGGGTCATGTAGCTGTGAGATACAGCAATAATCATGATCCTTTGAAACAGAAATGTGGCTTCTAAGTGGATTTTCTCAATTTTTAAAAGTGGCTAGAAGTCATTTTTTATAATTTTTTGGGTCATGTGTTGAACAAGCATCAATTACTACAGGTCTATTATACAAAACTTTTAATCAAATATAAAAATAATACCACATTCACCTATTACTTTACATCATATCAAAAATTTTTTCAAATCAATACCATCTCCACACCTTAAACAAACACCCAACATAATAAAAACTACAAATAAAAACCAAATCCCCCTTTACATTAAATAAAATAAAAAAATTTTTCAAAATATCTCATCTACACCACCTTAACAAAACCCCCCATAATAAAACCCTCAAATAAAACCAATACCTCTATTACTTTACATAATCCAAAATTTTTCAAAATATATCCATCTCAACTTAATTACAACACCCCCATAATAAAACCCTCTAAAACCAATACCTTAATTACTTTATCATTATATGTACTCCACTCCCCATCCTTACATTAACTTAACTTACCCAATCCTAAACCATAAATTATTTGTGTTCATTTCATAGAGGTTATGTAGGTCAATAGCTAACACACATACTCAACAACAAATCACCTATTCTCACCCATACCAACCACCCAAACACCCACAATAAAAACAACATCATATTTATAGTATAACTACTCCCCCTACTTTCTACCTAAAAACAAAAAATCTACTCATCTACACATAACACCATAGTAAGTTAAAACATCAACCCCACCCCCCTCACACCCCCAAAAATCATAATAGGATATACTAAACCATACCAAAAAAACAAATAAAATAATTATTTTTAAAATTATATTATATTAATTTTTTTTCTTTATCTTTAATAATTAAAATACTAATAATTTTTTACTTTGATACACCTCTCACTCCCTAAATAAAAATAACAAACTTCTCATATCTTCATTTAGATCAATACCCACGGCTGCACTTAAGATAGCTAGTAACTGCTGCGTCACTTCTTTGTCCCATCACCCATACCCACCACATTTTATATCTTATTTTATCTTTTTTCGTCTATTCCTCTGGTCTCTTGTTCATATTGCGTTCTCTAATATTTAATAAAATTTTTACCTTCTTACCCCCCCCCCAATTACCCTAATTTATAACCCATTCCTTCTACAATAAGTAGTAGATATGGTATATAACCACCAACTATGTAACCCCACCATCTGCTCACACTGGTACTATTATTCGCCCCTCAACCCAGGCTATGCGTGTGAAGATGCGTTGATGCGCGTTTGTCTATGTCTGTATCCGTGGTGATTGTTATAGAGTAATTGGGCTTGTAAGGGAGATAGTGTATGAGATATAGATCGCGGTTTGCTATGTGTGTGTGTGTTGGCTGGACAAATATGACAACAAAGTACACAGAACAATTTCCGTTTGTCAGTGCCGATATATGAGAGAGAGAGAGAGAGAGAGAGAGGAGGAGAAAGAGAATGCCAAGCAAAAAGGGCACCTGGGTGTAAAGGAGCTGTTAACCACCAGTATTTCCAAGTGAAGCTCAATTGGTCCGTCACTCATAAGGAGGGGCAAGCGCTACCCTGGTCTTGACTGTGTACTGAGGAAGGCTGGAGTTCTACACTTCCGCTTCCGCACATTGCTTCAGCACGACAGATTTTTAGTTGACTGACGTCTCAGGGCGTTCTAACCTGCGTGTTAATAGAGTCGGAAGCCAGCCTGGGCTTCACCGCCACCCACTGTAACTCGGCCCCTGGGTCATGCTGTGCACAGGACAGTTCTAGTCAATGTCCAGTCAACAAAATGGGGGGGGCGATGGTTGAAAGACTCCTTTTCTGCACTTTGAATAATCTGGGGGGTCAGACAGTGTTTACATGGTCATACTGTGGCCAGGACAGGGACAGTATATGTCCAGTTCAACTAAAATGGGTGGTTGAAAGGACTTCTTTTCTGTCACTTTATAAAATGTTTTGTCAGACAGGTTTACTGGTCATTCTTCGGGATACCCATTTCCCTCAACTAATATACATAACCCACAAAATTATTAAATACCTAACAAAAATCTTCCAAAAAACATTTTTATTCATTTTTTTTTCTCTTCATTTACTTACCTTTAAAAAACAAATACATAAAATACCCATAATTAACAACACCAACATCAAATTCCAAAAACAAATAACCCCCCCCCCCCCCCCCCCCAAAAAAAAAAAATAAAAAAAAAAAAAAAAAAAAACCACACCCCCCCCCCAAAACCCCCCCCCCAAAATAATAAAAATTATATGAATCCGCTAAATTCCCCCCCCCAAATTACCCCTTATATTTTTATTACCCATTACTTTACACCCCCAACACCACACCCATTTTTTCCCTAAATTGGGTGATGCAGGTTAAAGGGTCAGGCTGTGGTACAAGACAGGGATAGTAAATGTCTGTGACTTTTTTTCTGTGACATTTTTATAACCTAGTGTGTTGCCTAAGATGTAGCAAGTATCCATTTGACGGTTGTGATGTTAATTTCAGCTTCTCCGCCCTTGTTTGGGTGTAATAATGAAGGTGTGTGCTCTCCATAGACTTTAATGGTAATCGCTCATAATCGATGCCTCACTATCGAAAAACCTTATCGATAGCGGCGGATAATCGACTATCGAATCGATCTTCGATAGCCAACGCAATCGCTCAACATTCGCGCTGCTTGTGAATTAAATACTCCTCTCATCATAATGTCAGAGTTGAGGGCGTATTCGAGCCGGATGCATAAGATCAGTACAAAAGGCGCGCATGCGCACGTTCTGATGGAGAGACCCGAAAAATCGGACATTCAACAATGTCAGTGGAGACAGAAACTTGTCTCATATATTATAGTAAGTAACTAGATTTTAAAAGTTATCCACGCGATGCATTTGTCATATGCCAATAGTGGAGATACAACTTGACAATTCTGTTTGGTACACTTTCTCTTAGCTAGATTTGGTATAAACATGGGGGACATAGAATCATGAACGTCCACACTAAGTAATTGTAAGTAGCGAGGATTGAATATAATAATTAAAATACAGATTGGTGGAGTATAGTCTCTTTTAACTTGGTAATAAGTGTAAGGTACAGTGGGCTATTATTGGCCATAGGAGACACTTCTCCAATGTGCACCTACACAATGTATTAAACTCGTCATTAGTTTATGGGCTCCATACAGTTGAATGGGGGTTATGAATCATGTAGGGTAACCTAAATTTGCTGAAATACTCACAATCTGCTATATGGTTTTTTAAATCATGTTTGGGCATTATGTTCTTTATGCTCGAGCTTATTTAAAGGAAGACATTGTTCCTATAATGTCAGTGAGATCCGTGTTAATATATAAAACTAACCCCTGAGGCATTCTCATAGTAACCTTGAGAAGAAAAAAACGGTCGGGTTTTTGTGTTTATAGCATCACATATTCACTTGTCAAACACCAGTCCACTATTTAGGGTGTATTTGGTTTTTTAGTTTGGTTCATGGGCGGGGTCGTCCTTATCAGGACGTGGTTCTTGCATTTCATCAATTATAGGTTGCTCGTGTTTAGGGGTATATAGGGTCAGTTTTGCCACTGTTTATCTCTATATTTTAGTAGTACAAGTGCGTTTGGCTTACTGTCGTTTATGTATGTTTTTAATGATATTATTAAAAGTTTTATTTTATAGTTTACTCAGTGATCATAGCTTTTTTGTAAACTATTGCAAGATGTGGTATTGAGGAGTTGCCTTATATCCACTTCTCTCATTATTTAGCGAAATTTACATCCATGGGTTTATTAGATATTTTTCGGCTGTTGTACTTAGTAAAAAAGAAAACTTTCTTTTTCACCGCAAGATGAAATTTTGCCTGTAGCACTCAATTCGATATCCGAAGGTTAATTACAGAGTTTTTTCTGTTGGTGGTTCCGTAAAATAGGCGAGTTTTAACACGCTACAAAGCTGGTTATTGTGTAGCAGACACATTTCATTGCGTAATTTACATCAGGTTAACTAAAACTATTTTTTGCAGTTGTAACTTTGTATAAATGAATATCGTTCTTTTCACCGCCAAAGAAGAAATTTTGCCATTAGCATGATTCATATCTGAGGGTTAATTACAAGTTTTTCTGTTGTTGTCTTCCGTAAAATACATGCCATTTGTATATGTCTTCAAAAGCTGGTAATTGTTTGCAGCATATTCTTTATGAGCAATTTACATCAGGTTAACTTAAGTATTTCTGCAGTTGTATTTAGTAAAGAAACTTTCTTTTCACCACCAAAGCGAAGGAAATTTTGCCGGTAGCATAATTCATATCGAAGGTTAATTACAAGTTTTACTGTTGTGTGTTCCGTAAAATACATCGCCGTTTTAACACGCTACAAAGTGGTAATTTGTTGAGCAGCACATTTATTTTGCCGCAAATTCTACATCCACGGGTTAACATGTATTTTTCTGAGTTGTATTAGTAATGAATCGTTCTTTATCACCACAAGAAGAAATTCTGTAGCAAATTCTGAAGGTTAATTAAGCCTGTTTGTGCTTTTATATTCAGTAAAATACACAGTGTTTTTAAACGGCACATACAAGTAAATTTTTCAGTGCCATTTGTGGAGCGCAATTTATTATACAAGTTACCCAAGCTAGTTACTGGGTTCATTTGGGAGTCAAAATAAGGGTGTGTATTTATCTTTATACAGATATCTTATCAAAACAGGAGGTCTGTACATGTTAGAACATACAGTATGTCAGACCAGAGAGGTGTCCAGGCTCTTCACCATGCGAGTGGCAGTGGCACAAACATTCCTGGAGCAGGCCCAGGTCGAAGCACAGCAAGGGGACGTCGCAGCAGGGTCACTCGGTGAGGCCAGTAAACTGCCGGTGTATTAGTGGCCAGTGTGTTGTTCAGCAACCCAATGGTTCTGATTGGTTGATAGGTCATACTTCACTCCCAGATGGACATCTGACAACCCCATGGAAGAGTCAGTTGGAACGTCAGTTAACAACCCTAGTTGGCATGGCCCCGGGAGCGGGTCAGCGGCCCCACCAGTCTCAACCGCCTCTGTTCCCGCATCCGGTTCCTCAGCCAGAGATCTACTATGTGGTCTGCGTCAGGCGCACTATATATCGAGGCTGAACAGTTTGAGGAGTACCGTCAGTCAGCGCTTCTTGGCAGCGAAGAAAAATCCCGTATATATGATATATTGGGCCAAAATCCCCTGCTTCTTGCAGTAGTCGGAAAAGTATAGTTGTGGAGAGTGGCAGGGATGTAATGTTGTGAGGGGTCAGCCTATGCATACCAAGATCTGGTGATGAGGTACAGCGAGTAACGATGAAACACAAAGCTGATGATGATGTAAGCTGAACGCATTTTGGTGAGCCGGGACAAGCAAGGGCTTCTTCATAGCTAAGGAGAAGAGGGCGGTCAGCTTACGCGTCAGGCAGCGGCGCAGCCAGCAAGTGGGTTGTGTGGTCGTGAGTCGACATCTTGTTGTGAGTAGCAGCAGTGTGAAGTGTAGGGAGGCCTCGCGACTAGGGGTAGAAAACCCGTTTGCACAGGTCCACGTAAGTAGCGGCAAGGGGCTGCAGTGAGGCAGCGGGGCAGAAGTCACTCACAGTGCGGAGCGGTCGGTGTCAAAATATCAGATTAACTCGGCGGTGTGGCTAGTTCTTTGCTAGACAACGGAGGAGCCGCAATTGGGTTATGCAGATCTGTGGGACAGAAAGTGTTCTCTTTGAGACATCATCTCCGTCCAGATGATCCTGCTCCTCGCTACTCAGGGCGCCCAGCAGTCGTTCAATGAGGCGTATTTTTGCTTAGAGACAACAGTATGCGTCAACCCATCACTAAGTGCAGCAGTCTGACTGTTGCTCTTTGTCCAAGTTGTTGGTACTGCAGTCCCTCCCTTTCCATATTGGTGGACCTCTGCACCGTTCTGAGAACTATTGGCTTGTGCCGGCCGAGATGGAGAGTACCAAGCCGTAATCTTATTTCCAAAAAGGCAGTACAAGCACTCAAAATATCGTGTAGAACAGAAGGTGGGGCCAGTCCTTGAGCTTTTCAGTGGTTCCAAGGTGTACGGCAGCGCGGACGTGTGGAGCTGTAACTACGGTCAGGCCAGTACATTGTCCTTTACGGCCCATTGGGTCGAATGTGCTTCCGGCCCAAGGAACACCAACCAACTTGGACAGAGATGCCGCTTTCTCCTCCACGTTGTCAAACTACGGCTCCTGCGCCCTATGTCGACTCCTCCTACCTCCACCACCACCATATCTCAGCCTCAACAAGTACTGCTACCATCATACCACTGTGTAGGGCAGTTCTACTCCTGGGCTTGCCTTGAGTGAACGAAGTCACACAGGGGCAGGAAACTGATCCGCGTCATGCAGCAAGAAATCGATGTGTGGCTTTCTCCGCGCCAACTGCAAAATCTCGGAACCATGGTGACGGACAATGGGGGAAACATGGTGTCCCGCGCGGCATCGAGAGGGATGGTCCATGCGCCTGCATGGCGCTTGTGTTCAATCTGGTTGTGAAAAGGTTCCTGAAGTCTTCCACCGATCTTCAGAAGATTCTGAAAATGGCAAGGAAAAACTGTCGCATGCACTTCCATCCATTTCCTACAAAGCCGGAGAAACCCTCCTCGTGTTGCAGCAGCAGAAATGGCCTCCTCCCAACACACTTCTGTATGCGATGTTTCCACCCTTTGGAATTCCAGCCCTGCACAATGTTGAACCGACTGTATGAACAGAGAAAGGCCATTAACGATTTTTCTGATGGCATTCCAGGACGGACAGGAGTACTCCAATGTGTAACTTGGATGTCAGCCGAGTGCAAGCTCATTGCTGCTGACACCTGCCGTGTGATTGAGGCCATTCTTGGAGGCGACCTTGTCAGTGCTAGGACTATGGGATGGAATAATGTGCATTCCACTGCTTCATGTCTGGAACAGATGCTGAAAAATTCTCGGTCTGGGAGTGACTGGAGACGTGGCGACTACATCTCACGGCAAATGAGTCAGGTGGGGACTGAACTGGAGGAGGAGGATGAGGAGGAGGACATTGGAGACAGAAGCATGTCTGTTGAATTGATGTGAATTTTCTACCTGGTTGACAGAGAGGTGGAGCGGGAGCAGCTGGAGGAGTAATGAGATGAGGAAGATGAGGGCAGATCGACCCGCAAGAACCGTGGCAGTTTACAGTGGAGATGGAGGCAAGGGAGCCCCTCAAATCACTTGTGCAGTTGGCCGAGCAATGCGATTTGCTGGGTAGGTGACAGCCGAATAGCCTAACATCTGGAGAGGGATGATTCTGGCTCTTACCCTATTGGAACCCCGCTACCGGTCCAAAAATGGGAGCCTTGTTCCCTGCTGCTGTGAGGGAGGAAATATCTCAAATACTATAGGGAAATCCTCCGTAGTCAGTTGGCGCTGCCTATGTGCTCGGCATGTCCTCCTCTGAAGGGTCTGACCGGAAGGTTCTTTCAGCGATCAACGATACTCTGCGCGGCTGCTGGGGGGAGGTGGGGTGGTAGGTGCAGTTACCAGCTCCTTCAGCAAGCAACCCTAAGGCGTGGTGTGACAGATGTGCAGACTTCTTCACCCGCCTAGTGAGGAGTGCAGTGGCCAGCACAGCAGCAGGACCTGAGCATGTCCCTGAACCAACAGGATGGTGCCTACTTGGACAGCATCTTGCCACACCCAGTAGAAGATCGCTGGAATATGGGTAGCCAAATCTGGATGTGTGGCCGCAACTTGCCGAGTTTGCAGTGGAGAAAAATAGCTAGTCCTGGCAGCCGGCCAGCTAGTGTGGCATCAGAGTGGGTGTTCAGTGCGGCGGGGGGCCATCGTTACCCCGAGGAAGAAACCCGCAGGTCCACGGAAATTCTGTGGAACGACTGACCTTTGTCAAGATGAATTCAGGCGTGGATTCGGCCAGGATTTTTCCACACACCAATGCTCTTAGGCGTCAGATTACATCAGCCTCACAAACCTTTGAGAACAATGAGTCGGGTTCAAACTACCTGCCTCAGCCACTAATCTGATGCCGTCCACTCGTCTGATGCCCCACACATCTGTGACAGTTTCCTCATCTGCACCAACCATCTTTACAGTGGCCACCACATCCACATGTGTCATTGTGCCTCTCTCTGACCTCCTTTGTGCTGCTGTTGTTGCTCCTGCCGTCACCTCCACACTCTGTCATTGTGCCACTTTGTGGCCTACTCCTGTTTTTGTAACCTCCAGGATCTCATTGTGCCACTGTCTGTCCTGGCTGCTGCTGTGGCTGCTGCCATGCCCTCACACTGTGTCATTGTGCCACTCTGTTGCCTTACTCTGTTTTTGTCACCTCTGAATGTCATTGTGCCACTGTCTGGACCTTAGTGCTGCTGCTGTGTCTGTTAGCCGTGACCTACACACTGTGTCATTGTGCACTCTGTGGCCTACTCTGTTTTTTGCCACATCCAGAATGTCATATTGTGCCCACTGTAGGGACCTCCCCATGTGCGGCTTGTGGGCTTGTGCGTGCCTCCACACTGTGTCATTGTGCCACTCGGTGGCTACTCCTGGTTTTGCCACCTCCAGTTTGTCATTGTGCAACTGTCTGACCTCATGTGATGCTGTGGCTGCTGCCGTGACCTACACATGTGTCATTCTGCCACTCTCTGACCTATCTTTTGCTCCTCCCCTCCCCCTCCAACTCTTCATTGTCCCACCTGGGCCTATTACTGTTTTTGCCACTTCCAGAATGTCTTTGTGCCACGTCCCTACCCATGCTGCTGTCGGCTGCTGCCGGGATTCAACCTGCACTGTGCCACGATTTGCCCCCTGAGCCTCAGTTGTTTTTTTAAAGCTTTCGCGCCATGACTTTACAGGCTTTTCCCCTTCGTTTTTTGGTCATTTTTCCCCTCTAAGTGCCCAGGGAATTTTATAGTAAAGCATTTAAAGGGGGGCAGCGTATCTGCGTGTCATACTAAAACCAACTTTGTATAAAGATCAAACCAAGCCCCCTCTGCATTTTAAGCAGACACAACTTCTACAGCACCCTGCAGGCTCTGTGCACCCTGGAAATAGCTTTTTTTAACGCGATTCGTCCCAAAGTAATTCGGACGAAAAAAAATTTGTGGGAAAAAATTCTGCGAATTTTTCCCAATCAAATTTTTGGAAATTTCGCCCCTCTCATTTATTATTCACGGAACAAGTAGTGTGACCATAAATGAACTCTTATTTTAATCCCCCGATTCGCGTTTTCAGACATATCCCCAAGTGGGCCCCAGTATCTATTTGACTAACCCCAAGCCCCAGAAGGAGGGCACCTACTGGACTTCGGGGTTTCTTTTCACAGATTTTATTAGGGGCCATTTAGTTTGGGGGTGCCCCCAAGGTGTAAAAATTAATAAACTCCCCCCAAAAGATCCCATATTGAAATAACCCCTTTTAAAGGAATATTCCCGGGGTGAGTGAGTATATCGAACCCCCGGTGTTTCACAATTTTTTTTAGCTCTAGGTTCTGAAAATGAAAAAAAAAATTTTTTCCAACAATCTGCAATTTTAGCGGAAAATGTTTAATTTTTACATGGGATCCTGGAAAAAAGGCATGGCAGGGCGTACAAGGGAGGGAGCGCTATTTGGCTTTTGGAGCACAGATTTCAGTGGGTGCCATGTCGCATTTGCAAAGCCCCCACAGTACCAGAACAAGTGAAACCCTTTCCCAAGTTGCCTATTTTTTGATTCACACCCCTCATGGGTCTTTTCTGGGGTTATTGTGCTTTTGGGGGAAAAGGGGTTTTCCATAGTTTTTTTTTAGCATTGGGCCATGAAAATGGGGGGGAAAAAAAACGCAGTTCTGCCATTGCTTTCTTGGCTTAATTTTTACAGTGTTAGCTGTACGGGAGAAATGACAGGATAACTTTACTATGTGGTTCGGTAAAATTGCAATGATATAATAATGCTAAGTTTCATATAGTTTTTTAATGTTTTACTGCTTTTACACAATAAAAACACTTTTATTCAAAGGGGAAAACACATTTTTGCATCGCCATATTATGAGAGCCAGAACTTTTTTTATTTTTCTGTGTATGGAGCTGTATAACAATCTGTTTTTTGTGGGATGAGTTGACGCTTTTATTGGTATCATTTTTTGGGGGACAAGGCTTTTTGATCGCTTTTAAATCCTTTTGTTTGGAAGGCAGGGTGAAGAAAATACTGCAATCCTAGTAGTGTGTTTTTTTTTTATTTTTATTTTTTTTACTTCTAACAGCACTCACCGTGCAGTATCTGTGACAAGTTCATTTTACTCTGTGGGTTGAGACGATTATGGCTATACCCAGTTTATATAAACTTTTTTTTTTTTTTTAAAGTGTTTTTTTGTGTAAAACAATATTTATGCATTGCTATCTTCTAATAGTCGTTACTTTTTTATTTTTCCGTATACAAAGCTGTGTATGGACTGTTTTTTGGGGGGGTGAACCAACGTTTTAATTGGCACCACTTTGGTGTTTATATGAGCTTTTGATCACTTTTTATTCCATTTTATGTGCTGCGGGATAAACAAAAAAATTCTGTGACTTTTTTTTTTACGGCGGTCACCATACGGGTTAAATAATGGGACATAGTGATGGGGTGGGTTGGTACGCAGGCCGCGATACCAAATATGGGTATTTTGTTTTTGATCTTTTTTGGGGCAATTGGCGTTTGTAAATGGGAAAAGGGCGGTGTACATGTTTTTATTTTATTGTTCGTGTTTTACTTTTTTACACTATTTGTTTTACTTTTTCACACTTTTTTAACTTTTCCCCAGAGGGAATTTGTTCGAACGATCGTCAGATCGTTCATACAATATAATATCAGCACACAGCATTACTGCTGTGTACTGGTCGCCATAGTGACAGTCAATCACCATGCCCACCATTGTGCATTGTGAGCATGGTAACGTCACCAGACAATCCTTTAGCATCCGGGCTGTCGGGTGAGTGAACCAGTGAGCGTGTCTGTGCCGCTCACTGCTACGATCGCGCGCAGCAGGAGATCACTCCTCTTGCCTGCAGCTTCGATGTCATGACCATGATAGGTCGCGACATCGAAGGGTTAATCACCCACGGCCGGAGCTCACTCCGGCTGTGGGGGATGCAGCATGATGCCAATGGTAAGATACTGCTGTTTCCATGCCGTGATCTTGCGAGCTCCGCTTGTGAGCTCGCAACATCGCCATGACGTACCCATACTTCAATTTGCGGGAACCTCTACCCGACCTTGATGTATGGGTAAATATTCTTGGGACCATGAACTGAATATTCCCCCAGCAGCAAAGATCATACATTCCTGTGGTGGTTAAAGGTAGGCAAATGCATCAAAATTACTATTCTGTCGTGGATATAATTTTGTCTCCGTTTCTATATATTTATATATATTTTACTTTGGTGAGTTCTTAACTATCTATATTAACAATATTTATACTACATTTCTACCAGAATTACTTAGCCTATTATTCCTTGTTTTACAATAAGTAGATATCTAAATTGTCAACATGAGTAAAATGTTATGGCAAAATAAATAACAATATTTAGATACAAAAACATAAAATGACAATAGATTTATATGATATTGTAGAGCATTATATGGAAATGGATTGTGTAATAGATTATTTTATTTTGAATATAACCTTTGATTAGGTCATCATTACTATAACAAAATCAACAGCATGTGCCACTTCTGTAAAGTACAAACACAGATGCAGCTTTAGATTACAGTGCTATAAACAGCCTAGTGTTAATCCGTATTTGTTCAGCCTAAAGTAAGCCATAAATATAGCCTGAAGCACTTGGCAAGATTATTTTTATTACATTAGTACAGGAATAATGAAAACTTGAAGCACAAGAAAAGTTGCTCAAGATAATAGTTCATTATATGAATGTTGTACTGTTTAAGTAGTTCACTGGACATAAAAATAAAAGGTTACAAGCTGAAAGGGTTCCTTTTTATTTTTTACAGGTCACCAAAAGATGACAATGTTCTGATATCCTTCTTAATTACGAATTGAAGGCAAAAAGAGGCAGAATTTGTAAAACAGTGCAATACAAGTTTTCTATAAAAACACTTTGATATTAAACATTTTCAGTTATGTTTTCTACTTTGCATTGACAATACTGAATTAAAGTTGTAGGCTCAATGGCAACAGCACCTTTCCACCAGTGTCCCCACCACAACACTTAAATGCCCTATTACTTTCTTGTCCTTGATTGTTTGACCTTTACCCATTCCCGCTACAGGGTTTTTTGTTAACATCCTGTTTGTATTAATCTCCTCGTAATTTAAGATCCATCGCTTTTTTATTTTTCCATTTACATAGACAAGTGAGGGCTTGTTTTTTACAGGACAACATGTTCTTTTTAATGGTACCATTAACGAAACCATATAGGACGACATTAGGGCTGTGCCTTTTTTTGGTACATTTTGCGCAAAATAACTGTTAATACCCTATACCCTATTCTGTAACTGTTGTACACAAATACAAGGCATTTTACATCAGACACGTCACATTTGAATGCGCCTAAAGTAGGCGCCTCAAATATGCTAGCAATGATTTGCTGTGCCTAGGTTATGCTATGCACCTAGATTAGGCGCATCAATTATACTATGCAAGGTATACCACACACCAGATTTTTGACAGGTTCATTCATTCAGGCGCACTATAGCCATATTTAATACGCCTTAAAACTGGCGTGGAGGTGCCTCTTTTCTGATATGTCGCCCATAATTTACTGGGAGATCATAAATATATCTTTGTGCGGTGGAACATTAAAAAATGCATACGGTTTCATTTTTATGGAGGACATGGAGTGGTACAAATGTCACATTTTTTTATTACGCAGTTTTCACTATGTTTCAGTACTTTAAAAAAAACAAAACTTTTTTATCTTTTAAATTTGCATTGGAGTGCCTTTTTATGCGACCAATAACTTTGTTTTATTTTTTCATCTCTAGACCTCAGCAGGGGTTTGTTATTTGTGGGCTTAAAGGGGATGTATCGCTTCCTTACTTCGGCTGATTCACTCTTCTCTCAGCTTCTCAACTCTGTGAATGCAGGGGCGCTTCTTCCCCTCCCAGCTGGATGACATCATCCCCCCTTCACTGCTGGCCTGAGACTCCCCCCTCTTCCCCTCTCCCCTCTGAGTCCACATATCACTGTGTCTCTCTCTATGCAGTCTTATTTTATAAGAGCTGTATACATACCACAGGCTGCATTCAATCTAATCTGAGCACTGATCTCTCACAGCTGGAGATGTATTACAGCTTTCTAAGAACGGCACAGATCTGCGTAGGAGAGTTAGGCACCGGGACAAAACTGTCATGTTTTCTCATTGTACAATCTGCTGCAGTCTGTTTCTGCTAGGTGTGGAGACAGAAAATGCTACGGCCCCTAACTCTGAGTCAGAGACACAGCTCCGTGATTCGACCCGGGGGCTGTACAGAATGTAAATGAGCTCTCAGCTAGTGAATTGCAAGGAGGGATCAGGAGGGATTCGACCCACACTGGATATCAGTGTAAATAAAAACACAAGATAAGGGACACTGTGAGAACAAGGCAGCTTTGCTAATGACATCCAATTGCAAAGTTGCTTGTTTTCACTGTCCCCTTATTCTGAAGACCATTTAATGAAACGATAACACCCCTTTAAGGGCAGTTATTAGTGGTACTATTTTAGGATACATGCGATTATTTGTTTACTTTTTTTATCAATTTATTGGGGTGAGAAATGACCCAGAGACCGCAAGTTTGGCATTGGGTATTTTTCTTTTTTACGATGTTCACTGTGCTGGAAAATTAATGTTATACACCTATTGACAAATTTGTTGGTATCCTTACGTTCAAAAAATAAAATCCCACAGTGGTCACCAAAATAGCTTGAACATTTTTCAGTTGAACGACAATTCAATTGCAATGTCTGATTTTCATTAGTTCTTTAACAAAAAGATACCAACAATTTTGTCCACTTGCAAATATAATGGATGGATCCGCGTGCGGTTAAACAGGTTATTTTATGCAACCAATAACGGTGAGACAGTGGGTCCTCACTGTCTCACCTGTTTGCATGTTGTTGCAATTAAATAACTTTTTAACCGCACCGCTGGATCCATCCCATTATATCTTTGCAAGCGTTTGTTTGGCCCGGCTGTCGGCCAGGATCCGTGACGGAGGAGGGTTACTCAGCTGGAAGCATTCAAGCGATATACAAAGGAGAACGTGGTGAGCACTTTCCGCTTTAGTTCTTTTTGTCCACCTATGTATTTTATTATATCAGACTTTTAAGGTTTCATTAATATCAATTATATTTAACCTTTTTACAATTATATTATTTGTAAAATGGGAAAAGTGGGTGTTTTAAACTTTTCATGTTTTAATTTTTTTTACATTTATTTTTAAAACTTTTTTTTTCACTTTTACTTTACTTTTAGTCTCCTTAAGGTACTTAACCACTAAAAGGGTGACAGCCTGTACACTGTTTTGCAGTAGTAATATGTTGCAGAACAGTGTACAATAATGGCTCTTCTATAACACTCTGCTTAAGGCCTTTGGCTTTGATAGCAACTAGAGATGAGCGAATTTCTCAAAATTTTTTTAAGAATTCTATTCGGCTGAATCGCCGAATGTTTCGCAAAAATTAGTTTCGCTCTGAATTTATTCACGGCAAATCACATTAAAAAACAGCTGCAGAGCGCCTGTATGGTGTTGTAGAACATTGTGCCATGCAGAAATATGCATAGGGAGTGTGGTATGGTATTGAAACAATGTTGTGATTTAGTATGACATGCAGATGACAGGCGCCACTCTTAGAGCTTGTTCACATGACGTTTTGGATCCGTTTTGGATGCGTTTTACGGATCTGTTTTTTAACCTGCGAAAACTGGATGCAAACTGCATCCAAAAAGCGGATCCAGAAAACGCAACAGCTGATCCTTTTTTTTAGATACGTATTGGATGCATTTTACGGATCCGTTTTTTGGATCCGTTTTATCAATGCTTTATTTAAATCAACCTATCAAACTGCAATTTAAAAATAATATAACCTATTAATGACCAAGAAAAAACCCTTTTTTTACCTAGTCTCAATCAACTGTACATACACCTATGATTTTAGAACCCGCCCCCGCCCCCCCCCCTATTTTTTTTTTTTTTTAAATCAACCAATAGTTTTCAAACTCAGAGACCCGACGTCCATGTGATCCGGTGGTATGCTGGGGGCTGTGGGACTGACATTATCCTTCTCTCTTTACCCATGTAGAATGAAGGCATTTTCCAAATAGCACATTGCATCAGAAAAATTAGCCCTCCCATTAAATGATACAAAAATAAACCCAAACATAATATTAGAATTTTATATTTTAAAATAAATCCAATGCGTTTTACGGATGCGTTTATGGCATCGAAAGCGGACCCAAAACGCATCCAAATGTATGCTGCGCTTCTGGATCCGCTGTCGGGATGCCAAAAGCGCATTCTATTATTTCCTATGTGGATTTCTCTTGCGTAAAACGCAAGAAGAATTGACATGTCAATTTTTAAAACGGATCCGAAAAACGGATCGCGAAAGCCCATCGGCAATCACTCGTGTGAACAGCAATGCGCTTTTGCCACTGAAAGCAATGTTAATCACACTGACAATTGTTAGATCTGTTTTGTGGATCCGTAAAACGGATCACAAAAACGTTGTGTGAACAAGCCCTTAGAATTGCTTCACTCTTCACTTATCTGGGCAGTTATGGGGTCAAAACTGACCAAGTAACTAAGGTGGGAATGTAGCCTGACAGGGTAATGTCAGTGCCAGCTAGAAAGAACCAAGCTGAGGGCCAAGATCCCACTATAGTGTCAAAGAGCACATGCCTTTTATCTTGTCATCAGAGGATTCCAAAGATTATGACAAAACCTGTTCTGTTAAGTGCTGATACATGTAAAGAAAGAGTGGAGAGGGTGTCCCCAGTAATTTTGCATTGACTTCACTGATCGTTTTGCCCTTCAGTTGATCCGTCAGTGTCCGTTTTCAATTGGTCAATAATCCATCAGTATTGCTAAAGCCAAGATGATACAGGTGTTTATCCATACAGAGATGACAGGTAAATGGAATATTTTCATGTCTTCTGTGTTTTGTATCCACTCCTGATTTTGGCTACCTAATCATCAGACAATCCTGATGCAAACAAAGGACCATGTCATGCTGGACTCATGGCTTCTTTGAAGACATAATCGGTTGTGTTTGTCCTTTTCATTCCTTCTGACAGATTAAAAGAAGGGGAAAACCAAACATAGTGACAATGTCATAGAGTGGTGGAGGGTGGAAACAGCATTAGGAAACCACAGGGTGGTCGAGTAAGATAGTGGCCAGTTGGCAGCAGCATGAGTTAGCCACAGAGTGGCACAGTGACATAGTGTGGAGGTGGTGGCAGCATGAGTAGGCCACAGAGTGGCACAATGACATAGTGTGGAGGTGGCGGCAGCATGAGTAGGCCACAGAGTGGCACAATTACACAGTGTGGTGGCAGCAACAGCAACAGCAGAATCAGGGCGGAGAGTGGCACAATTACATAATTTTGAGGTCGAGACAGCTAGGTAAAATAATAAGGAGGTGGCGGCAGCAGCAGCATCAAGCCAGAGAGTGACAGGGTGTCCCCAGTAATTTTGCATTGACTTCACTGATCGTTTTGCCCTTCCTTTGATCCGTCAGTGTCCGTTTTCAATTGGTCAATAATCCATCAGTATTGCTAAAGCCAAGATGAGACAGGTGTTTATCCATACAGAGATGACAGGTAAATGGAATATTTGCATGTCTTCTGTGTTTTGTATCCACTCCTGATTTTGGCTACCTAATCATCAGACAATCCTGATGCAAACAAAGGATCATGTCATGCTGGTCTCATGGCTTCTCTGAAGACATAATCGGTTGTGTTTGTCCTTTTCATTCCTTCTGACAGATTAAAAGAAGGGGAAAACCAAACATAGTGACAATGTCATAGAGTGGTGGAGGGTGGAAACAGCATTAGTAAACCACAGGGTGGTCGAGTGAGATAATGGTCAGTTGGCAGCAGCATGAGTTGGCCACAGAGTGGCACAGTGACATAGTGTGGAGGTGGCCGCAGCATGAGTAGGCCACAGAGCGGCACAATGACATAGTGTGGAGGTGGCGGCAGCATGAGTAGGCCACAGAGTGGCACAATTACACAGTGTGGCGGCAGCAACAGCAACAGCAGCATCAGGCCGGAGAGTGGCATAATTACAAAATTTTGAGGTCGCGGCCGCTAGGTAACATAATAAGGAGGTGACGGCAGCAGCAGCATCAAGCCAGAGAGTGACATGGTGACATAGCCTGGAGGTGACAACAGCAGCAGCAGAATGAGGTGACCTGAGTGGTGAGGTGGCAGCAGCATCAGAATATATATAATGGCCCAGGGAAGAGTGGGGAGGTGGGTGGTAATACCAGTCTCTGGTAAAGATGGTTGGTAGTAGAAAGAGCAGCTGGCAGCAGATGTGTTGCATCAGGTGGGTGGCAGCATTGGAACAGTAGCTGAGGCAGGTAGCCAGAAGAATCCAGACTCATTTGTTGAAGTTTGGGTGAGGCGGCATGGCTGATCTAATCTGATGCATCAGGCATTGGTATGTGGAAATCCTGGCTGATCCACGCCTGATTCATCTTGACAAAGGTGAGTCTCTCCACATTTCGGGTAGACAAGCGAGTGCTCCTTGGGGGTAACTATGGCCCCCAAGGTAGGTTGTGGCCACAAATCCAGTTTGGCTGCTCAGTAGTCTAGTAGATCTTCAATGTGGGGTTGCAGGGTGCTGTCCAAGTAGGCCACCACCTGCTGGTTCAGGGTCTGCTTCAGCTGCTGCTGCTGCTGGTGAGTACCTTCCTCACTAGGCTGGTGAAGAAAACTGCTCATCAACGACTCCAGACTCAGGTTGCTGCTGATGGAGCTGATACTGCTTCTAACCACTCACCCCCCACACAGCAGCGGTGGCAGAGAGACCTGCGAGAGAATGGCAACGGCCAACTGACTGCATAGGATGTCTCTATAGTACTTAAGTTTGTCCTCACTCTTGGCAGGTGAAAAAAGCCTCCATTTTGGGCCAGTAGCGAGGGTCCAAAAGGGTAGAGAACCAGAAGTCATCTGCGCAAGTGACTCTGAGGGACTCTCTGCCTCCATCTCCACTGTATACTGCCATGGTGTGTCTGGGTCATCTCCCTCGTCTTTCTCATCTCCCTCTACCTCCTCCAGCTGCTCCTGCTCCTCCTCTCTTCGTCACCAGTGGTGAACTATCTTTGAAATACAGTGTGTGTACTTCTCACATAGACATATTTCCATTACAGGCAGGTTATTATTTTGGGATATTGTTCTCTGCACTAAAGAGTTACTTTTTTCACTTATAAAGTGAAACATCTTTGAAATACAGCTTGTGAAGTTGTCATATACATACCACAGTTCACCACAATAAGTGAAAAAAGTAACTCTTTGACACAGAGAGCAATATCCCAAAATAAAAAAGCTGTCTCAGGAACAGGTGTGTATATGACACACACACACTGAGTAGTTAGAAGATATTTTACCCCAGTAACTATAAAATCGGAAGTATTTGGCACAGAGTGTCATCTAGTGCTGCTGCAGAGACATGCATGTACATTAAAGACATAGTGACAGAATGTAAAATGGCTGGTCTGTTTATAGGACTGTGACATCACAGAAGCTGGCTGGCTGCTGATTGTCTGCATGTCATGGCATTGAGGACGTTCCTTTTTTTCTCCCATAGTTCTTTGCCCCATATCACGCTATGTGCTCGCGGCCATTTTAGTAAAACATATGATTCATTACCATGAATCGCCAGGAAATTCGGCTTAGTTTAGAAGAGAATTTTTCCTGAAATTCGAAACAAATTCCACTTCATCAGATTCGATTCGCTCATCCCTAATCACAACCTATCTGCACCCTACCAATCTTGTTGCAGGATGGCCAATAAGGCAGCACAGAACCATTTCTTAATCTTTTACATGCCACAGTTGCATTTACTATGACATACCAAGGAGTTAAAATGCAGATATCAGTGCTATCTACATTTACAGCTCCCAGTGGCAGGTCCTAGCTGTAACTAACAGACATTACCTGCCATGTTTTGAGCAGGTTCAGTATGTAAGTCCGCTTCTTTCCCCTTACAAACCTCAGTATGTAACTGAAGATCAAACGACTGCAAGGAACTAAAGTGAAAATTCAGTCTAAGATGTAGGAGCTACGAGTTGTGAGCCCAGGAGCAGCGAGGCATTATTTCAGCTAAGTGCTTTGTTTGGACAGTACGGGAGAAGTACTATATTGCATGCGGTGCTTTAGTTCTGCCTGAGAGAACAGTACTTTAAGATTTTATGCTTTTTAGCATCATTTGTTTACTTTATGTTAAAACAGGAATTGCATCGATATGTGTTAAAGAGTATGGCACTAGCTTTACATATTTCACACTAAGGATGGACTGCATGTTGACAACTTCTGTACGTTTATATAAGCCATAATAGACTAAAGTAAAATATACAAAAAAAACTGTGTAATAAAAAGATACCATAAGGAAATCTTGGATAAATAAAAAAACTAAAATATAACGAAAATTACTTTTGTGTCATTACTGAATACCGGTCTAGACCCACATTGAGTCTTATAAGGAATTAAAAAAGGGGTTGGACACCCTACTCTAGACGGTTAAGTAAAATACCACTGATACGCTGATATCTAGTTATATAAAGTGAAAATTGGCCAATCCTGACTATTTGGCAGATATCATCTAATGATCTAATGTTAATGGGGGCATCCTGACAGCAGGATGTTAGAGGTCTCTGCCTAGTACAAAACTGTACATTGGATAAGTACCAGTTCACACCAGTATGCAACAAAACTACAGTACCATACAGGGGGGATTGCTCAAACGCAAAAATACTGATGAACGACAACTCACACGCCTACTATCCATGAATGGGGTGGCTGCTGGTATTACAATTACATATAGATAAGGCTTATAAAGGGCGCCATTAATTGTTTACACCACACATTCTGTAACCATAAATTGGCACCCTTTATAAGCCGTCTTTTAATGTAGTAATTTTGTATGAATCCAATTCCTAGTCCTCCAACAGACCATCAAGACAAAAGAACAGGAGATGGACAGGAACAAATAAGACAGGGCACTCATATACATGTTTTTTTCACCAGAAGGTGCAGGGGACACCTGGTTGCTTCCGGCAACCCTATTAGCTTCACCTGAAAATGTGGCAGCAGCACAATTCTCCAGATTGCTATATACCATAGGATTAATATCATCTGTGATACTCATAGCACTGTTAACCTCAATCTCTAAGAGCGCACTTGAGGTAGTCTGCTGTACTGCTCTGGCTGTCATTTCTTTAACAGCTTTCAGACTTGCCAGTAACTGGCGCTAACTCTGTGACTTAGCTAACATCCCTCTGCTCAGGCTGTTCTCGTGTTCCATGGATGATCCAGAAGCAAGATCTCCTCTTTGAAACTTGAAATATAAAAACTCCAGCAACAACCGGGTATTGTGAGAGAAAAGTAGCAAAATTTTATTGCAGACATCCAAAAGTAGTTTAACCCCTCACCGACATCATGAATAAAACCATTGGAAAGTACATCTTGTCCTGCAAAATAAAAGCCCTCATGCGTCTATGTAGGTGGAAGAATAAAAAAGTTATGGCTCTGGGAAGGTGGGGAGGGAAAAACAAAGGTAAAAAAAAGGCTCCGTCAGGAAAGGGTTAAATCAAAGACAGCGTTGGACTGGGCAGTTGAAACACAGATATGTTTTGGCCTCAACCAAGATTAAGACTGCAGCCGAAACATGTCGGTGTTTCACCTGCTACCATTTTACCCTGTTGTTGATACAATTTATATTCCATTGAATAAATATTGCCAAAATAGCAAACTTTATATATATGTAAATATATGTTTCTTATCAAAAATTAACAGAGTGTTAGGAATTAGATGCTGTTCCTTTAAGCTTTCATGCCTGTTGACCTAGTACCAGCCTGGGATTGGAACAGATCCAATTATTTATAACCTGTGTCTAATGTGTGGCTTAGGCGGAGTATTTAAACTGTTACTTTACCTGGTGCCTGTGATTGCTCTGGTATCCTGGTTTTTGTTTTTGTTCTAAAATGTATTCTCTGATTCACGACTCTGGTCTGTTTTTCGGTGACTTCTACCTCTCAATTCAGTTATTATGTACTCTCCTGGCATTTCAACCTGGATATCTTGACTATGATTGTTTGTTTCTTGTTTTCCTTTGTCCAGTATCCATATGTATTCCCTTGCTTGTTGTCTGCCTTCTCCACTCACGTTTTGGGTTCCAATACTCTCTGCAGAAGCAACCTGGACCTTAGCAGCAAAATCCATCCTGCTTTGTGGTGGTCTCTGGTGAAGACCCAAAATGTGTTGGACTACAGATAGCTTGTTTGAGTGGGTTTCCGTTATCCTGTCTTCTTTTTGCCAGTTAGAGAATTTGCTATCTGCCATGGGGGTGCGGCATAGAAGTAAGGTGGTGGTGTGACCTGTAGTTCCGATCAGTTGAGAAATAATCATGTGACCAACACAAAGTTCCACCTATTAACCAGAATTGCTGATAAAATGAAGAGTGGGGGAGTGGGACGCAGGAGGACAGAAGGTGATGTGAGGGTTCTTTTTCTCTTACACTTATCATTTAACTTAACTAAGTGATATGTCATTTTTGTGTGTAAGTTTGATGATGGTACAACCCCTTTAATGGAAGATGACCAAGATGGAAACCACTGTTGAAAGCAAGTTTAAAAAAAAAAAATCAAGACTAGAGTTTGCCAAAATGCATATTGACAAGCCACAAAGCTTCTGGGAGAATGTCTTCCAAGAATGACATCCAAGAATGGCTAAGAGCAAAGCATTGGACTATTTTGAAGTGACTTCTATGAGCCCTGACCTAAATCCTGATGAACATTTATGGAAGGAACTGAATCATACAATCTGGAGAAGGCATCATCATACCTGAGACAGCTGGAGCAGTTTGCTCACAAGGATTGGGCCAAAATACCTGTGGACAGGAGCAGAAGTCTCATTGAGAGTTACAGAAATTGTTTGCAGCAATTGCCTTAAAAGGTTGTGCGTCAAAATATTAAGTTATGGGTATCATTACTTATGTCCAGGCCAGTTTAATTAATTTTTTTTTTTTTTTTTTAAATGTCATTCATTTATTGTCATGTGATTTGTCTGAAATGAGACCCAGTACCAGTGGTATGGTAGAAGACTCAGTTGAAATCCATCAAGTGTACCTGATAAGGTATTTAGGAAAAGTGGGGTTTCTACAGTAAAACAAAATTCTGAGCGTTATCAAGTAAAACAAGTACAGGAAAGGGATAGATTTCTGCATCTATTTTTATATTTTTATTTTATTTATTTTTATTATGCAACACTGTACAGAGATTGTCATTACTGACATTTGTTCCCGTCTAAAATAAGGGTCATATTTTAAAAAAACAAAAACACTATACTAAATTTTTGGGGTATAGGAGAAAACTGGTTAACAGGAAAACAAAAACTTGGTCTAGAACAGGGTTGGCAACCTTTTTCTACTAAGGGCCATTTGGATATTTATATCATCATTCACATACAAAATGATCAACTTATAAATTAGCCTGATTTATTAGGTCAAACATTTTAAATTTCATCCTTTAAATTTAAGGGCCCCCTCCCACCCTGCAGGGCGTCACTGGCAGTTTTTTTCTGGGGCTTTTTGAGCTGCCCCGAGCCACAGGCCGATGGCTTTCTGGCCGCTGCTGTGGGCCTAGAGCACCGAAGGTCTCTTCAAGTGTATGTGCGTCCTATGCTCCACGGAGCAAATCCCCGGCCCACAGGCGGCGGGGGATAAAATCACATCCCTGCCGGCATATGCGTCCGCCCCTGTGCTGGGAAAAAGACGGGGATGGGGGGGAGCTTTGGGGCGTGGGAAAAGGTGAGTACTGGGGAATTTTTAAAAATTTTTTTAAATTTCCTGGGGGGGGTATTTAAAACCCTTTATCAATATATTAGGGGCCATATTACCTGCCGATCAATATACTGGGGGACCATATTACCTGGCTATCAATAAACTGGGGGCTAAAATTTCCCCTATCAAAATATTTGGGGCATATTTACCCACCTTCAATAATTGGGAGCTTTTATCTGGCTTCAATATACTGGGGAATATTTCCCGGATATCAAAAAATGGGGGCTAAAAATTTACCTGGCTAGCTATATACTTGGGGCCATATTACCTACCTATCTATATACTGGAGGCCCAATTACCTGCCTTTCTGTATACTGGGGGCCCAATTACAGCCCCATTTATATCTGGGAGCCTTTTTTATGCCTATAGATGGGCCCCATTGCTTTCCCAAGGGCCCCATCTGGCCCACCCTAATTGACCCCACTTACCTACCTACTAGAAGGGGGCCCCATACTGAAAAGGGACCTTTTTCCTATTAAAAGGAAGAGTCTGCCACATATCTAATTTTAAGGGTCTAAACCCCCCTAAAAAAAAGGTCTTCCCAAACCCCTATCAAAACCTGGGGGGGTCTACTATATGGAGTGTTGTTTCCCACCACGGTGGCGGAAATGAGGGGCCCCGTATTGGGGGCGGGGAGCTTTCCCTTTTTGGGTTAACTTGTTTTTGTGGTAAATTCTGCGGGGGAGTGTTGTGGGCCGGGGAAGCGTCAGAGGTCGGCGGATAAGAAAGAAAAAAAAGAAAAAAAGATGTCACCGTGAGTCACTAAATGAAAATGCCCTGAAAACATTTATATGTCTGCGAGCTGGTACACTGGTATTACTACTAAAGGGTCACTTTAGGTGGGGTTTAAAAGTGGTTTTTTGTGTATGGTTTCATATTCAGTAAGAGTGCAATGGTTTTATTAATTCCTTTTAGGGTTTGTGAAAGTGGTCAGGTTTTAGCGGTATTATTTGGCCCTTGTTAAAGTTTTATTTGGTAATATTGGTCTTGGTATAATTTGCTTTGTAACAGTTAGTGGTATTATACTGAGGGGTAGTGATATATGGGGTTTTTATTTTGTCCTTGTATATTGTTTTTTCATTATTATGATTTTTGTATATGGTTTGGTCATTTAACTTTTATGGTGATATTTTCGCTATATAGTTTTGATAATGTATCAATAAACGTTGAGCATAAAATCCCAAAACAACTAAACCATAAAAAAAATGGCACAATTCATTTATTTCTTCTTCACCCCACAACATCTTTTTTGTTTTGTGGGTGGGGGGGGGGGGGGGTGGGGGTTTAAAGAGGGAAAAAGGAAACTTTGGCTGTTTAACTTGTTTTTTTTTTGGGCCCCATTTGAAAGGGAATGTTCTTCTTTTTGCCAGTTTTTTTTAAATAGAATAGTTTTCTGCAGTGCGCTACCCCGGCAAAACCATCGTCAAGTCAATAGGGAACCTGTTGTTGAAAAGTTTTTGGGTTTCCACAGAGGGTTTTTTTTGGGGGGGAAAGGGGGAAACCAAGTGAATTTTTCCCCCCCCGGGCCCAATTTGTAATGTTACGCCATGTAATTTTTTTTACCCAAAATTTTACTTCAACACCACAGGAGTGGATCTAAAACATATTTTTAAACTCCTATCTCCCCTGAATATGCAAAACCTTAGAATAAAGGGACTCAGCCCTCTATATTCAAAAAATTTATTTTCAAAAGCTTTTCATACATATGCATAGTCCTTACAATGGAAAGTTCTTACTTTAATGTCCAATATGGCGGCTGCCCTCATGGCTGCTTCAGGGATAAGCTCCACGTTCATAAAAAAGGGGAATATTGGCCCTTTAAAGGGAAAGAACTTTTTTTTTAAAAGTTGCAGGGGACGGGCCGTTCTTTACATCACGGTTCTATCTTTCGCAAAAAATATTTAAAAAAGAAAAAGTGTTTTTCCAAAATTGTAAGGACTTTGCTTTATGTATGAAAAGCTTTTGTTTATAAAGTGTTTTGAATTTTAGAGGACTGAGTTTTATTTATTTAAATTTTTGCCCCCGGCCCCTAAAGTCTTTTAGTTTCGCCCCGGGAACACGGGCTAAATGTTTTTCTACCCCTGGTCTAAAAAGTAGCAATATACTTCTTTGAAGTAGCTATGCACAAAAAATGTGTCCTGTACAAAAAATCAGGGCCGTGGTATATCAGGAATTTGTTACATTTCAGGTGAAGGCAGGTGACTGAATATCCTATAGTTCAATCTGTAGACTAAAGGCCAGTATATGAGTCAAAATATGAACTTTTAATTTTTTTTTTAATTTCTTTTATTTGTACTTTAACATTAAATCCCCCTAGGGTGCTTCACCACTAGGGGGACGATCATTTATACAACCCTAATGCATTACGCCCATTTTCGTTAAGGGATTAAATGTTTTTTCCTATTCAAAGCTTTATTAATAGTTGAACAAATTCAATTGTAAATGCAGATCAGACATCAATAAACAGACAGACAGAATAAGAAATAACATTCTTCAGAAGACATAAGCACATAAATGTGCAGAGGATATACAAGGTCAGATGATAACAAAGCAACACTGTGCAAAATCTTCATAAAACAATGCTTACAAGAGCGGAGAAGGTACGGGGAAAACAGAAGGAAAATGACTGACAGTCAACTGGGAGTCAATTCGGGCAGTGAAATGCCTTAAAGGTAAATGCTTCTTTCATGTAGACCTGAAGGGATTCGGGCCCAAGGAGAGTTTCTGGGGGCCAATGGAGAAAATGAATGCCCCCCGACCTCATCTGCAGATTCTGCCACCCGCAGATCCAGAAGAAGAAGAGGAGACTTAAGGGGGGAATACTATCACAATGCATGGAACAGTCCATGATCTGGGCTGTGGATGTGCTCGTGTCTTAGTTGGGCTGCCGTTACTCACCTCTCCCCGTACTTGTTCCGCTCCCATTTGCTGTCCCTGGCCGGCTTGCGTACCCACTCCCTAAGGCATGCGCTTGCCAACTCTCAGAAATGTAGGCAAGAGCACCAGTGATTTCAATCACCTGGACCCTTTATTAGGGCACTTCCTCCTGCACATCCTGCCAATGTATTGGTGTGTTGCATATTGTCTTATATTTATGCTATGTGAAATCTGGAATTTGATCTCTGCTTGTGACCCCAACTATTCTCTTCTGGCCTTCCCCTGAATTACCCAAGTGACCTGCCCCACTTTCTGCCTACCGACCATGTCTTGCTCCTCCTGTATCATGCGCCCCTTGCTGTTATCTGGGTCACTTCGGTTTGGAAACGGGGAGTCTTCCACAGAAAAGTCTATTGCATTGGGATCTGGTGAATGCCAGGGTGCTCTTAAGACTTCGCCCCCGGGTGGAAAATAAATTAAGTATGTTTAATAGTATAAAAATAAATTTAAAAAAATTAAATAGTTCAAATCACCCTCCTTTTGCCATTTTAGAAATAAAAAACTACACATAATTAAGAATGATATAAAAAAAAGAAAAAAAACTAACACAAACCCTAAATTAACCCTAAGAATCTATGCCCTACCTAAAAAGAGCAATCACAGAGAAAAGGGCGGCCACGCACAGGAATCTACCCTTACCCAAAAACTCTTAAACTAGCCCTAAAATAGCTATAAGAGGGATTGAAATGGAGAAGAACATGAGGTGCATAGAGGTATATAGGTAATATAGGTATTATTCAGATATATCCAGAAAAGTGGGGTGAAGGCCAGCATCCAAAAGAAAAAATATTGTGAAAAAACGAAAATCACATTTTATCATATGACTGAAGACCTGTAAGGCCTGAAATGTGTAAGAAGGAATGGAGATTGTGCCCACACAGTTATTCTTTTAAAAAATTTAGAAAAAAATGGGGATTTTAGTTTTTTTTTACAACTTTTTTTATTTTTGGGGACTTACCCCATTTTTTTTAAATTGATCCCTTCTGTCTTCATGGTCCAGATGATTGTTGTGCCCAAAGCCCAAAAACCCATGAATGCCCTATAGCTTGTAGGGGTTTAAGCTTTTTTTCTTTTTTTTTTTTCTTATAGACTGTTACAAAAACGTTTTGTAACAAAAAAAAGGTGAAAAAACCCATTGATTCACCAAAATAACATAGATATGACAACATACAATGCATATGCCATATAGGATCCAGAACTAGTGATGAGCGATCAGTAAAAAAATCTAGATTGAGACGATTACCGATTTTAAAGAAAATCGTGTCGATTTCCGATCTCGATCAATCGGCCATTGAGGACCATAAAGTCATGGTGAGAAGATGATCAGCGTTAATTTTTAGCCAAAACAGGTGTGGAAAGCTGGAATTACTGATTCAAAACAGTATACTGGATACGTGGTACAAACTTAGTGAAGACAGATTTGGCTATAAGAGTCACAGAAAAAAATTCACAACGCTAAAAATAAATTAATTCTTTTCAATTATACTAGAACTGAAAAGATGAGAATAGCTGTAACCTATAGCTTCTACTGCGCTAGAAGCTGCTAAGTGGCCCATTGGACGAATAAGGAAGACACCAGTTATGGAAATGGCACTGGTAATGGCAGGAGCCCCCTGATCACTTTTTTCACTAGGGCCCAGAACATGTCATATATGTAGGTGGCAGCAAGAACACTCCCAATGGGGGGAACATAGAGGTTCAGCTGGCAGGGGGCAGTTAGTTATATGGGGGTGCAGAATGGTAGCCAGGGCTGCCATCAGCCATCTTTTAACCGTTTCTGGGCCCCATGCACCTAAATCAAATGGGACCCCACCCATTACTAGTTCCCATTTTTAACATATCACTGGGCCCTGTTTTGATTATGGCTCCTGACAGGAGTACTGCCCTATTTGCACCCCTGACACACCTTTTACAGTAGGCATGACCACAAAACCAAGCATCAAAAAAATTACCTTTCAGACACTCAATTAAAATTAGCAAGATGAAATAAGTATTTGAAAACAGGATTTTTGTTGAATAGGAAATTGAGACTTTATCCCTGTATTTATAGCAGCATGATCCCCAAAAGCAGCACAAATGCCTTCTGGACACTCAGGATAAAATTAAACAAGGAAGACATTAATATTTGGAACAAGCTTTTTTCAATAGGACATTAACTATTCTGTCATTTTACAGCAGCATGACCCCAAAACCAGCAAAAACAGTGTTCTTATACTTTGTAAGTGCCAAGAAGGAGTAGGAATAGAATTTTTTCGATGGAATATCTGTGAAATGGGATCTTATGAAAGAACAGTGACAGCAATACAGCACATCAAAAGTGTTCTTCTTGAATCCCTATAATTGGCAACTAGGATTAGAAATAAAAATGTTTCTATTACTGCAGCATGATCCCAAAACCACCAAAAATGCCCTTATGGACACTCAGAATAAAATTCGCAAGAAGAAATGAGTATTTGAAACAAGATTTTTGTGAATAGGACATTGAATATCGCTATTTTTTACAGCAGCATGACCCCAAAAGCAGCACAAATGACCTTATGGACACTCAGAATAAAATCAGCAAGAAGAAATTAGTATTTGAAATAAGCTTTTTTTCAATGCTGCTGCTGCTGCTATGGCTACTTGCCATCTACTGCTGTCACATTGCTGACGTTCTTCCACCTTGACATTAGAACGTGAAGAAGATAGTTGTGCGCTGAATAGTCGGAGAGAGAGTGGTAGTGGTGTCTAGTGTGTTCGTGTGTGCAGGATTGGTGTAGAGTTTGCGGCGCAGCGCTTGTGTTCGGTGCGCAGTCGCGGCGCGTAGTGAGATTTAGTGTCGTCATTCTATGTCAATTGTGTGCGTGTGGATAGGAAATTGGCTTACCTTTTGATTTGTAACGTTTGGATCAAGAGAGGTGGCAACCAAATATGCCGACTGTTCATTTTGATTGCTTGTATGCTGTGTATTAAGAATGAGGCATGTGAAATAAGGTTTTTTTTATATGACCTTTTACAGTGGCCTGACCCCAAAACCACCAAAATGCCCAAAATGAGTATTTGAAACAAGATTTTTGTGAATATGACCTTGAATGTCACTTCTTTCTAAGCAGAAAGACCCCCAAACCACAAAAATGCCCTTAGGGGACACTCAGAAATAATAAATTCTACGCAAGAAGAAATAGTATTTGAAACAAGATTTTTGTGAATAGGACCTTGATATGCTGTCTTTTACAGCAGCTTTCCCCCCAAACCATAAAAAATTTGCCCTTGGGACACCGAAAAAAATTTGCGGGGAGAAATGACTATTTGAAACAAAAATTTTGTGAATGGGACATTGACTATCGTCGGGGCAGGTGGGCTAGTCTGCAGGGAGCAACATGCGCGCCTGCTCACGACCCCACCCTGATAGACAGTCTGCTGGGAGCGGGTTGAGTGAAGAGGTCCACCAATTGGACGGGGGGGTGTCGCCCAGCCAAGGGGAAAAACCGGAGGCGCTCCAATCACTCAGGGGCGTATCCGGGAACACTTTTAAATCACTAAAGGTGATGCTGCCCCTGTGATTTCCGGCTCCCTTGTATTCCTTGTGTTATTGCTTGTTATTTGCTCCCCCTTCCCTGCCCTCGGTTTGTTTCCCCCCTGTTTGCTCTCCGTTTTTATACTGCGCTCCCTTCGTGTTTTGACCTGGCTTGTTTACGTTTACCCCTTTTGGTTCTGTTTGTTTTTGGCTTTCCTGTTGGTATTGACCCGGACTTCTACTTTTCTTTCCCCCCCCCCTCCCCCCCCGACGGCCCAGGGCACTCGGGGAAGGGGGTTTTTCCACAAGGGGGCCTTTATTTTGGTTTTTTTTTTTTTGGCCCAAAATTAAGAATTCAAGGGGGAGGGCCCCCCTGCCCAAGTAGGGGGTTTTGGGACCCTTAGGGGGGTTAGTAAATTCTGTATATAAAGGTTTTCCCCGTTAAGGGTGGTGCTCACCAGACTTGATGGTAGAAAAGGAGCTATTCCTTCCTTCAGAAGTAGAAAGGGTTAAATGGTAGGTTTAAATTCGGGTTTTTTAAATGGGTTTGTATAGAGGTTAAAGAGTTATACATAATAAAAGTTCGTTTTAGTGTTTTATAATAGAGAACTGATAGAGTTTAATTTTTTCCTATGGAAAAATAGTAAATATAGGGTTCCATTTAGGGGCTCACTGTACCTCCCTTGACGTGACTTTATCACAGGCCAAAACCGTCACTGTCTCCCCTCACTTGAACCCCTGAAGCTCGGGGGTAGAGCAGATGCAGGGGCTTACCCAGGCGTTCAGGATTGGCGCTGCAGTACAACAGCAAGAGACTTCCCAAGTCTGAGTGCCCTTTGCTACCTTCCGCTCCTGTGGGGATCCTATCCAGTTGCTTTTACAGGTTCTCAGGCAACAGGAAAAAGGGCCCTTTTTGGGATTTAGAGAGGGATGTCGCCCGACTTTTGGCTCCACCCATGACCTAGGCAATGGGGCAGAAAGTGGGAATAGTTATTCCCTATTGGGTCCCCCCCAGGAGTGGGCATTTTCGTTACCCCCTGATTCGCCCGATGTCTTTGTGGACAGGTTCTTTGCCGTTTTAGGGTACTTTTTTATGACCCTGAAAAGGGGGGCTGTGGCCGAGGCCGCTGACCACATTGAGCAGGGTCAAAGAACTGTGGAGGAGTTTTTCTCTGTTTTTCGTCGCTGGTGCTTCCCTCTGGGGGAACGATCCGCCTTAGATGCCAGTTTAGATTGGGTTTGCTGACCATGGGAAGGTTTATGGTGGTTTACCGTACCTCTGGTACTTTAGATGAGGCTATGGCACTAGCCGTTCATCTGGACATTCGTTTTAGGGAGAGATGTCGAGAAAAGGCTTCCCCTCCGGTGGTCCACACCATGGTCACCTCTAAACCCGTTGTTTCCGATTTAAACCCAGAGGAGCCCATGCAAGTGAGGGCTTCTTCCGCGACTTCTGCTAGTGACCGTAGGACTACTCGTCGCACCCAGGGGTTGTGCTTTTACTGTGACGAAGATGGACACGGCCTTCGGGAGTGCTCCAAATGGAAGACCAGGCCAGAAAAACTCCAGCGCCTAGGTGATTTGCAGGAAGATCACCTAGGCGAACAGGTATTTCCTATTGTATCCAAAAAGTTTCTTCTCCCAGTTAAGATCTCATATTTGTCTCTGTCTGGTTCTGGGAATGCTTTTGTGGATTCTGGGTCAGCTTCCAATTTTGTAAACGCGTCCTTCGCCAAAAGTTTTGCCTACCTTTAAAAGGCCTCTCCTGGTCCCTGCGGGTTGGGGCAATTGACAATACTCCTCTGACAAGGGGCACAATCCAACATTAAACTTCTGAGCTCGAGATGTTGGTAGGATCCATACATAATGATAAGTGTATTCTATTTATCATGGAGGGGCTGCCCACTGATGTGGTTTTGGGGCTGCACTGGCTTTAGAAACATAGCCCGGTGTTTGACTGGAATTCAGGTGAATTAATCAAGTGGGGACAACAGTGTGCTGACTGATGTCTTCCTGTCATACTGGGCAATACAGAGGTAGAACAGATTCCTGTTTTCATTCGTGACTTTGCTCAAGTATTTTCTCAGAAACAGTCGGAGAAACTACCCCCTCATAGATCTTATGACTGTGCCATTGACCTATTGCCCGGAGTGAAGTTTTCTGAGGGGAGGATATATAATCTGTCAGGTTCCCGGGGAGAATAGCATGAAGCAATATATTGCAGAAAGTTACAGAAGGGACATATCCGACCTTCTGTGTCCCCCATGGGTGCGGTTTTTCTTTGTAGGGAAAAAAAGGATGGAAGGCCTCCGTCCATGCATAAACTACCGTGAACTTAATAAGATAACGGTAAAAAAACCAAAATCCCTTACCCTTGATTCCTGATCTGTTCAATCAAATCCAGGGAGTGAAGTGGTTTTCCAAATTAGACCTGAGGGGGGCCTATAACCTCATCCGTATCCGAGAAGGGGATGAGTGGAAAACCGCGTTTAACGCTCCTGAGGGTCATTTTGAGTATCTGGTTATGCCATTTGGGTTGTGTAATGCTCCTGCGGTTTTCCAGAATTGGTTATGATGTTTTCAGAAACTCATTGGTTGTTGTATGGTCGTTTACCTGGATGACATTTTAATCTATTCGAAGGATTTGTCGTCACACGTTAAACACGTACGACGAGTATTGCAAATCCTGAAGGAGAATAGTTTGTTTGTCATGCTTGAAAAATGTGTTTTTGGAGGCAGGAGGTAAACCCTTTTCTTGGGTACATCCTGACTCCTAATTTATTCTTTATGGACCCCCGTAAAATTCAAGCTATTCTCGAATGGGTCCGCCCCTTTCGTCTCTGAAGGCCCTACATGTTTCCTGGGGTTTGCAAAATTTATATGAAAATTTATTCATAATTTTTTGCTTAGTTCGGTCGTTGAGTGACATGACTAAAAAGGGGGTGAAGTTTCAGTAATTGGCAACCCTGATCTTTTAGAAGTTTTGGAAAAAACTTAAGCATGTTTTTTTTTTCAGCTCCTGTGTTGATAGCAGATCATAAAAAACCTTTTCGTCGTAGAGGTTGTGCTTCTGAGTTTGGGGCAGGGAGGGTCTTTTCTGGGGGGTTGCTATATGACTAACCTTCGCCCTTGTCCTTTTTTTGGTAAATTTTCCCTGGGCTGAAGGGAATTATGACTTAGGAATGGGGATTTTATTGGCGAATAATGGCCTTCGAGGAAGGGGCCCAATTACTCGAAGGTGCCGCATAAGCCGGTTCTTAAATCATAAGAATTTTACCTTTTTTTAAGAATGCTAAAAGGTTAATCCACACCGGGCAGTTGGGCATTATTTTTTCCCGTTAAAGTGTTGTTTTTTAAACCAGGTTTCAAGATGTAAAAAGCTGATGCCATCTAGAAGTTCTGTGCCAGCCATGTTTCCCAGGGGGATCCAGTGATATTTTGCCCAAAGAAGTTGTTTCACTATTTCCCTGATTTTACCCCCACTGAGTTTAAGACTAGGTGGGTAATTTCTAAAAATTTTTGGGTTTTGCCTCACATCCCCAAATTTTCCCCGACAAAAATAACTTCGTTCGAATTACTTCGGGACGAATCACAAAAAAAAACAGCATTTCCGGCTGCACAGACCCTGCAGGTGCTGAGAAACGTTGTCCCATGCTTAAATATGCAGAGGGGCTTAGTTTGGTTTTATACAATGTTTTTTTAGTATGACACACATGAAAAACGCCGCTTTTAGAATCGCCACTATAAAATTCCCCGGGGGCTTAAGAGGGGAAAACTGATCAAAAAACTGAAAGGGGGGAATGTAGCCTGATAAGTCATGGGAGCGACAGTGGAAAAAAAACAAGTGGGGCTCAGGTGGCAACATCAGTGACGAGTGTGGGGGTGACGGCGCAGCCACAACAGCATGGGTCAGAGAGTGGCACAAAGACATTCGGAAAGGGGGCAAAAAAAGGGTAGCCCCAGAGTGGCAAATAACAGAGGGTTTTAGGGTTACGGCGCACCACAGCAGCACATGAGGTTTGAAGTGGGACAATGCATTTGGAGGGGGAAAAAAAAAGGAGAGCCCCAGAGTGGCACAAAGAACAGTGTGTAGTCACGACGCAGCCACAGCAGCGCATAGGGCAACAGTGGCACAAGACATTTGGGGGGGGCAAAAAACTGAGTAGGCACAGAGTGCACAAAACGAGAGTGGGGTCACGGCAAAAGCAGCATGAAGTAGACAGTGGGCCCAAAGACATTCTGGAGGGGGAAAAAAGGGTAGGCCACAGGTGGCACAATACAGAGGAGTAAGGGACGGTGGCAGCACAGAGGTCAGACAGTGGCACAAACCCTTTTGGAGGGGGCAAAAAAGGAAGGCCCCCGAGTGGCACAATGACAGAGAGTGGAGGTACAGCGCAGCGCATGGGTCAGACAGGTGCAAAAATGACATTTGGGGGTGGCAAAAACGGAAAAGGGCCCAGGGTGGCACAATGACAGAGTGTCTGGTCACGGTCAGCCCAAAAGCACAGCATGAGGTCGGGCAGTGGCACAATGACATTCTGAGGGGCAAAAAAGGGAAAAGGGACAGAGTGGGACAATGACACAGTGTCTAGGCACGGCGAGCCACGAGCACTTGAGGTTTTTAGACAGTGGCACAAACACATTCTGGAGGGGGAAAAAATGGAGTAGGCCACAGAGTGGCACAATGACAAAGAGTGAGGTGAAGACGAAGGGCAACAGCATGAGGTCAGGGGGAGTGGCACAATGACA
>JAODAL010018336.1:0-65000 GCA_025379985.1 Phyllomedusa bahiana
GGGCTGTGGGTCTGAGTGGGTGCCTTTTTGCAGGAGTCGGAGTAGTTATAAAATGGACCGACCCGACTCCCAAAATATATAATAAGTTGGTTCCTGTTAGTTCAATGCAGTGCAAAGAGCAAGAGGAATTGGGTCCGGCCAGTGCTACTGCTCCCATATCTTCAGCCTTATCACATGAGGAGTGTAATTGATGACATGGAGCAGGCAAAGCGCTGTCCCAGGGGAAAAGATTCTGCTCCCAGGGCAAACAGATTTGAGCAAAATTTTTCACCTGTTTTCAAAGAAGTAGAAGAGTTCAAACATTCATCAAAACTGACTGTGGCCGAGGCAATTTCCTTTATACCCTGACATTGTTAGAGATTTTTGACACTGTTTCACCGCTTTGCCCCAACCCAAGTTAGTGTAGAGAGGCGTTCTCTAGCCTGGAAATAAGAGTTTCAGAGTGAGGTCATGTATGCAGGATCTGATGGAGGCAATACTATTTCTCAGAACAAATTCAGAGACTCCACAAATGTTCCTGCAGTGTTTTGCATATTTACAATTTTTTTGTGTTCTAAAGTCATCTACAATAAATATATTTTACACTGACAAGCAAAATGGTAACAATGTTTTGAACTTGTGACTTCCAGGCTCCATATCTCCCCATCCACTACAGTTTTGTACATGAGGCTACAGTACTTTTATATACAGTCATCTTACCTATTTTATACATAAATTTGACTTGCAAGTATTTAGCATCTGCTTAGTTCTTCAGATTCTTTCCTGTAACTGCACTGTTACTGTTTTGCTCCTAAAAATCAAAGTGTTAATATTTATTATCTTCTTAGTATTTAGGAAATCCACCTTTGGCTTTCAGCTCTGCCTGAATCATTCTGGGCTCTAAATCAGATTCAAGCAGGTCTTGACCAAAATCTGATCCCAGGTCTCTTCTACACATTCCCAATGTTGGTGCAGACTGGACTTGGATACAAAAACAGCTTTTTCTTCAACTCTACCCACAAGTGTTCAAAAGATCAAAACATTGTACCTTTAGCTTGTCAGTGTCTGTTCTACCTAAATAGCTTGATTATTGTATCATAAGGTGATAAACAGCTGATGTTACCATTTTACTACAGTAAAGTTATCACTTAAACATGCGCCATGTATGAGGGAGTCAGGAGTCGGAGGTTTGGGAAGTTGAGGAGTCAGAGTCGGGGCTTCGCCTTGCCGACTCCACAGCCCTGGCTATAGCAACCAGTGCTGACAGCCTATGAGGAGAGATTGAACAGGTCTGTAGCTATAGCAACCAGCACTGGCAGCCTATCAGGAGAGATCAAACAGGTCTGTAGCTATAGCGACCAGCGCGGGCAGCCTATCATGAGAGATCGAACAGGTCTGTAGCTATAGCAACCATGCTGGGGAGCTATTTAGGAAGAGTAAACAGGTCTGTAGCTATAGTGACCTGAGGAGCTGATGCAGCCCATACAAGAGGGGATATCTAGAAACAGGTAGGACACTTGTTAATGGACACATATTGCAAAGCGACTTGTTTTTGGAAGATCCTTACCATAAAAAGCAGCAATCCCTGTAGTGAAACAACCCCTTTAAACCTCTTAAATATATTGCAGGGGTAACACGAACATCCCAAATTTGCGTGGTTGATTGCTCTACTGTGTAGTAATTCTTACTTCTTCCTCCTTGGCACAAATCAAGGTCATTGTGATCTTCAGCCACAGAATCCGGAACGAGTGTCAAACGAAGATGACGAGGGATAAGATCATTCATTATTTATTCAAACACTTTTAATACATTATTAATGCTTTACAGTCCCCTCTCCCTGCAACCAAGAGGCGAAGATTCTTGCCCAGGGTTTCTTAAGCAGTCACTCGCCATCGATTGTCCTGCGTCACTGGGTTAAAACTGCTCTCAAGTCCCCCATGGGGGCCTTTTAGGATGACTTGGGGGACAGGAAGTCACAGAGAATAACCTAGGAAAATGGGTCACGGGTGCAGTAAGGTTAAACACGACGGTCACCCTCGCTTCGTTGAGTTCTAGTTCGATATTTTTTTTAAAATTTTTTTTAATACATTTTCCTTTTAGAATCACATTTGTTATACAGAGATAGTGTTCTTCATTTACTGTTGTGTCAGAAAGTGTCGTAAAATGTGCCAAAAAGTGGCGCATTTTTGCTGGAGTACGTCAGTGTGTTTCAGGCACATTGACTATGGACATTAGACCGAGATCTCTTGCATGATCTTTTTACACCTAGGCCTGCAACAACGACAAGACAGCAGAAAACAAGGTTTCACCATCTATAAAATAGGATTCTTTACTGAAAGGGCTTTTTTCCAAAGGGGCTTTTTGGACCCAAAAATCGCACCCAAAAAAAACACGGCAGCGAACGGATCCAACACGTACCAACAGCAGGGCGTGTTTTGGGTGCGTTTTGGCTCAGGGTCGCACCCTATAGTTTGTTTTAGGGCTCCTGCTGCTCTTTCAGCCCAAATGAACAGTCATGTGTGGCCCCCGTGCGGCGCCCCCGGGTAATGCGAGCCGCCGCGCTAACTGCTGAGCCGCCGCGCTAACTGCTGAGCCGCCGCGCTAACTGCTGAGCCGCCGCGCTAACTGCTGAGCCGCCGCGCTAGCTGCTGAGCCGCCGCGCTAGCTGCTGAGCCGCCGGGGAGTGCTGACCGCCGGGCTTAGCCTGAGCCGCGGGGCGGCGGCCGCTAATGTGAGCTGTATTGTTTTGTGTTTTTTTTTGCGTTTCAGCCAACCACAGTGTGCACCATTGTACTTGTTTCACTATTGCTCAGATGTGCTGACTAATTTTATCTTTTTTTCTATGGTGGCTTTTCAGTCCTCTCTTTTTTGTTATCACCTAAGGCAAATGCACCGCTGCTACCTATGTCGGATACTGCAATAGATCTACGCTGCTATCAGATCAGGGGCCACATGTAGGGCGCCCAAGAGCCACTAGTTAGTCACTGGACTAGATAAATCTACTTGACAATGACTATGCAGCAGATTGGATATAACTAGTTGTACAAGAAATGTTGTACAAAGACTTACATGCAATATTAGTTCTTTTTGTTCCATCTTATCTCTTTTAAAGCAGAGGTCTTGTAAGGAGTTGCAGAATTTTTACTTATCGGGGGTTACATTTTTAAGCCTTTGACGGTCATTTGAGTTTAAAGGGGCTCTCCAGGATTTTAAGAAAATGTTAAAAGGGGGGCCCCCAAAACGATGTGAAAAGGGCGAGCCCAGAGGTGGGGGGGCCCCACCATCCAGAAAACGGGGGGACCCGAAATTATTTGGTTCCCCATTTGGGCTGGGGGGACACTTCTGCTTGACTCTCCATTCACCAGTATGGGCAGACACGCCACTCACCTGTACTGGGAACTCCCATTGAACAGAATGGAGAGCTGTGTGCAGGCACGATCGATTCTGCATTCTGAGCCGACTCTTTTGGGGGCCCATTACCAAGATAGAATACGTTAATGGCATGTCCTATCGATTATGCCATCAAAGTGCATGGTGGGAAGACCCCTATAATAAAAAACAAAATTACTCAACACTTAAACCTTCCACTGCCCCAGTCCTCAATGTCTATCCTGCAGTGATGACATCACGTACATTAGTCATGTGACCGCTGCAGCAAATCACAACTGGTTATAGTTGGGCATGTGCTTGCCATTTATATCCAGGACCTGTTCCCCAGATTTCATGCACATTTTGCTGAACCTTTTTTGGGGCCCCTTTTTTAAAACAGAGCAAAGTTTGCCCTTTTTAAATCTCTGCCAGGACTGAATGTGATGTGCAGCAGCGTCTCTGGAGTTGGGATACACAGCGGTACGTCATGTCGTATCGGGCAGCAGAGCATTAACGGGTGCAGTCAGGGCAGGGCTGTGCACTCCACAGCAGGGGCACTATTACGTTGAGAGCACATAGGGGGCTAATAAAAGGGGGACGAATGGGCAAAAATTACTTAATGGGGCCCTGAAGGGGTTATTATAGCTGTTTGACATCACAATGGAAGGCTGTTGGAAGTTTGGCACTTCTGGGAGGTCTTTTGTGCTGCACTATAGTGTTTGATACTAGCAGGCGGTATTATGTGCACTGTATGTTGGCACTACTGGTGTGGCACTGGTGCTGCAGGGTAGTATTTGTTCACTTACAGGACCCAAGTAGAAAAAGTCCGAAATTCCCTACTCCAAGGGCTTGTCCCCACGGCACGGGTTTGCGGCTGGTTTTTCAGACGGTTTTCGGTTTTGAAAACGGTCTGAAAAACCGGCCGCAAACTTTTCAATGGGCCGCTATGGAAAACCCATGCAACAGCCCCCACTGCACGGGTTTTCCGCCTGGCGGTTTTTCAGACCGCCGGCCGCCCGTAAAACACTGTGCATGTTGATTCTTCCGTCCGGTTTTCGGACGGAATATGAACAAGTGAATGTGAAGGGGGAGGGCTTTTCTCCGCTCATCGTGGAGGAAAGCCGCCCCCCCCCTGCGGCCGGTATTTGTCTTGTGCCCTGTAAATGGCCCCTAAGGCTATGTTTACACGGCTTAAAATGGGCCGTATTTCGGTCCGTAATTACGCGCCGAAGTGCGCAAATTACGGGCCGAAAACGCCCTAGTAACTACGGTAATCCACAGTTCTCCTAGAGAACTATGGATTACGTCTCCTCTCCTGCTCGGCGAATCCGCCGCGGGGGGAGATAAGTGACATGTGAATTACCAGCGGCGTATACGCGCCGAGAATAATGAATGGCTATGGGGCCGGTGAAGTACCGGCCCCCCGCTACCGCCCCGGCCACATGGCGTAATTGCGGGGCGTAATTACGTCCCGCAGTTAAGCCGTGTGAACATAGCCTAAGGGTATGTTCACACGGCTTATTTGTAAGCAGAATTGCATGCGCATTTAGCCGCATATTGCGCTTTACACGCACCGAAATGTGTGCCGCAATTACGGTAATCCATACCTCTCATAGAGAGCTTTGAATTACGTGTCGTTTCCCCGGGTGTATGCCCAGGGAGAGAAGTGACACGCTCCACAGACCATGCATATCAATGGTGCCGGCCCCCCCCGAGCTTTGGGAGTACGTGCTGATTAGTGCGTGCTTCCAACACCCGGCGTATTTCGGCACGTACAGTACGCGCCGCATAAGCCGTGTGAACATACCCTAAGGCCATATCGCCACGGCACCGGTTTGCAGCCGGTTTTTCAGACGGTTTGCGGTTTTGCAAACCGTCTGAGAAACCGGCCGCAAACTTTTATATGGGCCGCTATGGAAAACCCGTGCATCAGTCCCCACTGTACCGGTTTTCCACCCGAAAAACATTCTACATGTTCATTCTTCCGTCCGGTTTCCGCTAATCGCAGAGAAAAGCCGTCCTCACGCGGCCGTGTGCACGGCACAAAAACCGTGTGAACATACCCTAATACCCACCTTGTAATGTCAAGGGCTGAACTGCAGATGTACTTCCTGTTATTTGTAGGTGTCACAACTTCCACAAGTTTCCTCACCCCCAAAATTCTAGAAGGCAAATCTTTAAAAACTCGTAAGTCTGTGCAGGAGCAGAGTCGCTGTATACCCGGGCAGACCTGCCGTTCAGGACTCTGGGAAAGCTGTGTGTGCGTTTGTAAAATCTTTAGAAAGCCGCTTGCGGGTGGATATACACTTCATACTCGTCATCTTGTGTCATCAGATCATCAGAACGTTATCCAAGACAAAGACACAGTTGTTGTCCTCCCCCCCCCCCCCCCCCCGTCTTGGCTGCTAGTTATTACATGGATATTAGCCCCCACACAACAGCTTGTTACCTAATGCGGAGCCTGAGAACAGCTGCTGTAAGGGGATATTGGTTGTGGTCTACTTAGTGGTCGGTAAGGCTATATTTCAGATTAACCTTAATTTATTGAGGTCAGACAATAGGCGTATGGTTTTTAGAAGCGGCGATACGTGGAAAAAGGAATGAGATAAATATAAATGGAAGACTAGATAGATGGGAATGTACATACATAGAGGGATGAACAGACACATACACACGTGTATATGGATGCACAAATATGTCGATGGACAGATAGATGGATAGGAAGCAGATTGATGGATGATAGATACATGATAAATACCCTCCCCCCTCACCCCCCTAAAAATAAGACAGCGTCTTATATTAATTTTTGCTCCTAAAAAAGCGCTAGGTCTTATTTTTAGGGGATGTCTTATTTTTGAACCCAGTAGCAGGCATCTCTGGCCTACATGCAACCTGGGAAAAATTAACAGGTGCAGCTAATTGCTGAGCAGCAGCTCACACACCTCACCACTAGGGGAACAATCATGTGATTAAAAAACTGCACATTAACTTAAAGGGGTTTTGCCACAATCTCATTTTATGCCTCCAGCTCTTCAGCTCTGTGTGCTCAGAAGGGGGCGTGTGTGATTTGTTTGAATTGCATATCATGTGACCCAGCAGGATGACATCACCAGGCCTTTCCTCTCTGTAGTCAAAGAAAGGTCTGTTTATGTATAGAATTGTGAGTAGCTACACTGTAGCTTAGAGTTAACATTTTTGCTTTACAGCACAAGGGTCCTTGGTTCAAATCTCTGCAAGAACCAAACCTGTGGATTTTTTTTCTATTTATCAGTGCACAGACCTGATTGAGGTTTCTTTTTAATTTATTTGCACTGTTTGACTAATTATTAAGGAGGACAGAGGACGGGAGTAGAGTGATAGCACATGGGGGGTTGAACACTCAGTAGCTGCCTGAGAGAAGAGGTTATGTTGGAGCATGTGCGAACGGGACTAAGGAGCTCTCAGCCCTGGTCGTATCCCCTGGAGACGAGCTGTAAACACTGGATCTCTAAGGGAGCAGCTAAGACAAAGACGGTGCAGACTTTTTAATAATAATGAATGGTGAAAATGTTTATTATTTAATTTTCAAACTTCCCACGTCAATTTTACTTTGTGGCAAAACCCCTTTAATACCTGTTCACACCAGTAGGCAGAAAAGCCACAATATAATGCATGAGGAGACTGCACAAATGCAAAAATACTAATAAAACAACCACTCACATACCCTCAATGCATGAGGGGGGTGGTTGCTGGTACTACAATAAGAATGCTGGGCAGTGGAGGGTGCCTGTGTTTTGTGTTGTACACCTAGAAAGTGCTGGGCAGCCCGCCTAATCTAATAGTATGGGCGTCACTAATAGGTTGTAAGCCAGCATGGTGCACCACACGTATCTGTATTTATGGCACCCTTCTGTATCGCCTAATTTATATTTAATTGTAGTAGCAGCAACCACCCCCCCATGTATGGAGGGTATGTGAGTGGTTGTTTTATTGGTATTTTTGCATTTGTGCAATCTCCCCATGCATTATACTGTGGCTTTTCTGCATGCTGGTGTGAACAGGTATTAAGTTAATGTGCAGTTTTTTATCATCTAATTGTTCCCCTAGCAGTGGGGTGTGTGAGCTGCTGCTCAGCAATTACCTGCACCTGTTAATTTTTCCCAGGTAGCACTTTAACTGGAGCTGCCTGCTACTGGGTTCAGTCTAGTCCAGCCATTGAGATGTGAATATGGCCCAAAAATTGTAGTGTATTTTGATGTCTTACTTTTCCATGAACAAAAATTCACATTTATTGTTGAACAAAAAATAACCTGTATTAATATCCTGTAGTCCTCACAAACCTCAGCATAAGCAGCCAAACTCTGACTTCCATGAAGAATTTTTTGTGACTATTTCTATGTACAACAATCTATGGTGATTTACCAATCCCAGTATTTATTCAAAAAGTCAAGTCAAAAACAGTCATCTTCTGGAACCTCATCATAACTCTCCAAACTCAGAATTTCATGGTGAATTTCCTGTGACTCCATTTCTCTTAGAGTTATTGGCCCCAATCTCTCATGTCCAGCAATGGCACTGTCCTTAAATGAGTACCTCTTGTCCAGGTAGCCCCCCACACAAGGTAAGACCTAACTAAATGATCTGCTAATGCTGCTGCTAGGTCTTATTTTCAGGGGAGGCCTTATATTTCTAAGCTTGAAAAAAAATTGCACTAGGTCTTAAAGGGGTTGTCTCACTACATTGATTTATCTTAACTCAGTCCTGTTTTCTTGGTTTCACTTTGAATTCAGGGGTGTGTTTACTCATACATGCCAACTCTCCCGTTTTTGGCGGGGGGGTCCTGCTATTTGGGGTCCCCCTCCCGGCAGAGTTGGCATTCCTCCCGCCGCCAGCAGGCAGCGGGGGCTCTTTAACTGACCGCGCCGACAGAGTAGCGCTGGTGCGCGACTCTGGCGCCGCCGGGCCATTCCCACAGGCGGGTGACGCGGCCACTGCGGCCGCTTCACCCGCCCGGAGTCTCGCTGTGCAGGAGGAGGCAGGAGGGATCGCTCCCTCCTCCCCCTGTATGTTCGGCGCCGGTGTGCGCCGTACATACAGGTCAGTGGCGCAGGGGGAAGTGACGCGCGGCTGCTCTCACTTCCCCTGAGATCGTCCGGAGCGGGCCGCGCTGCAGGAGCCTGGTGAGGTGAGTGACTTTTATTATTTTTTTATTAGCTTTAGGGGGGCACTACCTGGCAAACAAAGGGGGCACTACCTGGCAACAAAGGGGGCACTACCTGGCAAACAATGGGGGCACTACCTGGCAAACAATGGGGGCACTACCTGGCAAACAATGGGGGCACTACCTGGCTCACAATGGGGGCACCTACCTGGCTCACAATGGGGGCACCTACCTGGCTCACAATGGGGGCACTACCTGGCTCACAATGGGGGCACTACCTGGCTCACAATGGGGGCAACTACCTGGCAAACAAAGGGGGGCATCTACCTGGCTAACAAAGGGGGCATCTACCTGGCTACAGAGGGGGCATCTACTTGGCTACAAGGGGGGCATCTACCTGCCTGTAAGGGGCACTACCTGGTTATGGGGGGCTACTACCTGGCTATAAGGGCATCTACCTGGCTTTCTTCCAAAGCCGTTATGCAGTTAGATGGAGTGGGTGTGGCTTTTTGAAGGGGCGTGGCACACCAACAAGATGTGCGTGTCCATGCAATCTCCTGCTTTTTCAATTTCAAAAGTTGGCAACTATGTGTTTACTGGCTTCCACTAGGCTGCAGTAGAAACCAGGTCTGTAGCTATAGCAACCACTGCTGACAGCCTATCATGAGAAGGAACAGGTCTGTAGCTATAGCGACCAGTGCTGGCAGCCTATCGGGAGAGACTGAACAGGTCTGTAGCTATAGCAACCAGCGATGCCAGCCTATCGGGAGAGACTGAACAGGTCTGTAGCTATAGTGCTCAGTGTTGGCAGCCTATCAGGAGAGATTTAACAGGTCTGTAGCTATAGCGACCAGTGCTGGCAGCCTATCGGGAGAGACTGAACAGGTCTGTAGCTATAGCAAACAGTGCTGGCAGCGTATCAGGAGAGATTTAACAGGTCTGTAGCTATAGCGACCTGAGAAGCTGATGCAGCCCATACAAGAGGGGATATCTAGGAATGGGGAAGGGGATACTTTTAAATGGAACATTTTTGGGAAAAAAGTGATTGTTTTTGCAAGATTTTAACAAAAAAAAGCGGGCAATCCTTTTTGTGGGGACCCCCCTTTTAAATTTCGGGAAAAACAGGGGTGTTAAAATATAGATAAAAGGGGATGGTTGATAGATAAAAAAAGAGAGAGAGGTAAATTTGTTTTGGGATGGAAAAAATTGATTTTAAAAGAATGATATTTGGGTTTCCAGATGGATGGTGGCTCAATGCTTAGCATGTTGTGTTTTTGGGCATATAGTGGGGTTTAATCGGCTTCCTTATAAAAAAAAATTGCCCTTGGTGGGATATTAGATTGTGACCCCAGGGGGAACAGGGATACTGCAATAAAACCTAATGAAAGATGACAACCTCTTGAGCATTTTGGGGTATATGCTCAAAAAAATTAGAGAGGGTATAAAATTTGATAAAGAGAGGGGGTGCATTGGGTGACGTGAGTTGGAAAGATGTTCTAGGCATCTGATCGGCTTCTGTAGCAATCAGGGCTGTGGAGTTGGTGCTCATTTTGCTGGAGTCGGAGTCGTTCTAAATTGAACCGACTCGGACTCCCAAAATATACAGCTCCGGAAAATTTTGTCGCACCTGCGCGACATTTCGAAGACTGCACTTCTTTTACAAGAAAAAGAAGCTTTTTTTTTTAAAAAAATAATCTCAGTCTTCGAAATGTCGGCGGGTGCGGGGGCACTCTTGCTCTGGCATCCTTATGCTATTTGTTGAAGTATGGACTATGCTAACGCGTGATAAGTGTTGCACCTTCCTTTTACATTTTAAGACTGTTTTTTTTATTCGCTAATTGTTTTAAAGAAGTGAAAATTTATATTCGTTTGGTCTTTTGCTGTTTTTATGAGACCCAAAAATGCAAAGAAAACAAGTTCATATTTTTTTTTGAAATAAAAAGACTAATTTTTAAAGGGGTTGTTCACTACAAGATTGCTGCTTTTTTTGTTAAAGATTTGCAAAAAAAAGTCACTTTGTAATACGTTGCATTAACGTGTCCACCTATTCCTAGATACCCCCTTTTTGATGGGCGCATCAGCTCCTCGGGTCGCTATGATCAGACTTGTTTGATTTTCCCTGATAGCTGCCAGCATGGTCACTATAGTCAGCCCTGCTCCAGTCTCCTGTTAGGCTCCGCAGGGTTGCTATAGCTACAGACCTGTTTGATCTCTCCTGATAGGCTGCCAACGGGTTTGCTAGTACAGACCCTTCTACTGCATCTAATGGAACCAGTAAAAAAACCCCTGAATTCAAAGAGAAACCAAGAAAACGGGGACGATAAAATTAGTAGTCAGGAAGAGTTGAAAACAATATTTGGGGGATAACCCTGTTTTTATCCCCGCTTTTATGGTCTTTGCTTTCCACATCTTTCACGTGCTTTTGGGGGACCTTATGCCCTCCCGGCACAAAAAAATAAGCGTTTTTTTTTTTTGATGCTTGTGACTATCCCCTCTTCCCCTTTTATTTATTCCAGGGTTTTGAGGGGTTCAGGGGCCCGAATTGGGGCTGGCCCGACAGGGGCTGAGTGGTGCTCCTTTACCAAATTGATTTACTTGCTGGGGGATGGGCATTCTCCTGCTGGAAAAAACCATCCCGAGTTGGGGGAAATTGCCTGGGAAAAAAGGGAAGCAAGTGTTTTTTCCCGGTAACCTTGTATCGGTTGATTCATGACTTCTTAAATTTTTTTTTCCTGCTGTGCAATACATTGGGAATTAGTTGAATGCAGTGCCAGGCAAACGAAATGGGGTTTTTGCCAGTGTTACCCAATTTTTTCAGCCTCATCAGACTGTAAATTTAATTTTGAAAATATTTTGGATACAGGAGCAGGGAAAAAACTTTTTGCGGGCAAAAGATTCCCCCCTACAGCAAAGGGTTGACCAGATTTCAGCAATGTTTTTCACTTGCTCCAAAAAAGTAGAAAAGTTCAAGTTTTCGCCGACTGCATGAGGCAAATTTTCCCTTTTTACCCTGCATCAAAACCCAAGTTAGTGTAGAGGCCGTTCTCTAGCCTGGAAATAATGAATCAGATTGAGGTCATTTATGAGGGTTGATGGAGGCAAACTATTTCCAGAACATTTCGAAAACCACAATGTTATTAGGACGTTTTTTTTGAAAACTGTTTTTTCCCTTACTGCAGGTTCTGAGTATTTACTTTTTTTCAATTTTTTTTTTTTAAAGTTGTATCCAATAAATTTTTTTCTGTTCTACCTAAATGGGTTTGATTATTATATCATAAGGTGATAAAAGCCGGTGTTACCTTTTACTACAGAAAAAAGTTTCACTTAAACATGCGCCGTTATGGGGGGTGTGAGTCGGGAAATTGGGGAGTTGGAGCTTTGACTTCTGACTCCACACCCCTGAAAGAAAGGTGATGTTTTTCACAGAGATCAAAAGTCTGTTTCCCGCAATAAACTGGGTGCTGAAGTGCATGAAGCTTTTGGGGGTTGGACTTGCTGCGCTTCGCTTTATATACGTCCCCTTGCGAAAGTATTCGGCCCCTTGAATTTTAAACCCTTTTGCCACTTTTAGGCTTCAAAAAAAAAGATAAAAAAATTTACATTTTTGTGAAAAAAAAACAACAATGGACAAAATTTGGAAAGTGGAACGAAATTTTTTGGGATTTTTAAACTTTGGTAAAAGATAAAAAACTGAAAAGTGGGGCGTGCAAAATTTTGGGGCCCCTTAAGTTAATACTTTGTACGCCACCTTTTGCTGTGATTTCGTGCAAGTCGTTGGGGTTTTTTCTCAACAGTTTTGCACATCGAGAGACTGAAATTCTTTCCCATTCTTCCCTTTGGGCAGGTGGACTCAGTGAGGTTGGATGGAAGGTTGGACAGCTGGAGCTCTGAGGGTTTGGTGGAGACGTTTGTGAAAGCTGGAGCCCCGTGAGGTTTGGGTGGGAGCGTTTTGAGCAGCTGGAGCTCAGTGAGGTTTTATGGAGAGCGTTTGTGAGCGCGGGGCTCAGTGGGTTGGATGGAGAGCGTTTTTTGAACAGTGGGGCTCAGTGAGGTTTGGTGGGAGAGCGTTGGAACCGCTGGAGCTCTGAGGGTTGGGGTGGAGAGCGTTTGTGGGAGCTGGGGTCATGATTTTGGGATGGGGAGCGTTTGGGCATGAGCCCGTGGGGGTTGGATGGAGGCGTTTGTTAGCCCTGGAGCCGGGAGGTTGGTGGAGAGCGTTTTGGACAGCTGGACTCAGGGGGTTGGATGGAGAGCGTTTGTGGACAGCTGGAGCCAGGGGGGTTGGATGGAGACGTTTGTGAACGCTGGGGCTCGTAGGTTGGGGGGGAGCCTTTTGAGCAGCTGGGCTCATGGGTTGGTGGGGAGCGTTTGTAACGTGGGTCAATGAGGTTGGATGGAGAGCGTTTGTGAAAAAGCTGGAGCTCAGTGGTTGGATGGAGAGGTTTGTGAAAAGGGAGCTCAGTGGGGTTGGGTGGAGAGCGTTGTGAGCAGTGGGTCGTGAGGTTGGATGGAGAGCGTTTGTGAGCACTGGAGCTCATGAGGTTGGGGTGGAGAGCGTTTGTGGCACTGGACTCAGGAGGTTGGATGGAGAGCGTTTGTGGAAAACCCGGAGCTCAGTGAGGTTGGAGGAGGCGTTTTTGAACAGTGGGGCCAGTGAGGGTTTGGGTGGAGACGCTTGGAGCGCTGGAGCTCAGTGAGGTTTTGGGTGGAGAGCGTTTGTGGCGCTGGAGCTCAGTGAGGTTTTTTGGGGGAAAGGTTGTGAGCAGTGGACTCAGTGAGGTTGGTGGAAGGTTTTGGACCGTGGAGCTCAGGAGGTTGGTGGAGAGGTTTTTGAACAGCTGGGGGCCCGTGAGGTTTGGGTGGGACGTGTGAGCAGCTGGGGGTCATGAGGTTTTTTTATAGAGTTTTTTGAACACTGGGGCTCATGAGGTTGGTGGAGCGTTTGTAAAAGCTTGGGCTCAGTGAGGGGGGATGGAAGCGCTTGTGAGCAGTGGAGCTCAGGGGGGTTGGATGGGAGGTTTTTTGAAAGCTGGGGCTCAGTGGTTGGATGGAGGGTTTGTGAACAGTGGGTCAGTGAGGTTGGTGGAAGCGTTTGTGAAAGTGGAGCTCTGAGGGTTTGGGTGGGGAGCGTTTGTGAACAGCTGGGGCTCAGTGAGGTTGGATGGAGAGCGTTTTTTGGAACAGTGGAGTCAGTGAGGTTGGGTGGAGGCGTTTGTGAGCAGTGGAATCAGTGAGGTTGGATGGAGAGCGTTTTTTGAAATGGAGCTCTGTGAGGTTGGATGGAGAGCGTTTGGAACGCTGGACCAGTGAGGGTTTGGGTGGAGAGCGTTTGTGAGCAGCGGACTCAGTGAGGTTGGTGGAGAGCGTTTGAGACTGGAGCTCGGAGGTTGGAGGGGGGGGCGTTGGAAAAAGCTGGAGCTCAGTGAGGTTGGGTGGAGAGCGTTTGTAGCAGCGGGCTCAGTGAGGTTGGATGGAAGGGTTTGTGAACAGCGGACTCGGAGGTGGTGGAGAGGGTTTTTGAACAGTGGAGCTCAGTGAGGTTGGATGGGAGCGTTTTTGAACAGCTGGGCTCATGAGGTTGGGTGGGAGCGTTTGTGAACAGCTGGAGCTCTGTGGGTTGGATGGAAGCGTTTGTGAAAGCGGGGCCAGTGAGGTTGGAGGGAGAGCATTTGTGAACAGTGGAGCCGTGGGGTTTGGATGGGGAGCGTTTGTGAACCTGGACTCAGTGAGGTTGGATGGAGGCGTTTTTGAACAGCTGGATCAAAGGGGGTTGAGGAGAGGTTTGTGAAAAGCTGGACTCGTGAGGGTTTCATGGGGAAAGGGTTTTGGCAGCTGGAGCTAGTGAGGTTGGATGGAGAGCATTTGTGAGCAGCATTTTCAGCTCTTTCCCCAAAATTCTCGATGGGTTCTGTCTGGACTGGACTTGGCCATTCTAATACCTGGGACGGTTATTTGGGGAAACCTTCCCTTGAAGTTTGCTTTTTGTTTGGGTCTTTTTCTTGTTGGAAGATAAATCCGTCCCAGTCTCGGGTCTTTTCAACTCCAAAAGGTTTTTTTCCCAGAATGGTCCCGTATTTTGGGTCCCTCCATCTTCCCATCAATTTTTAAAAACTTCCCCCGCCTGCTAAAAAAGCCCAAACCCTGATGCTCCCCCCCCATGGTGCAGTGGGAAAGTGTGTTCCTTGGGCTTCATGATGCCCCCCACCTGTTACTGGGGGTGGTGTTTCCTGGTTTCATGATGCTACCCCCCCATGTGTGACAGTGGGGGTGGGTTTCCGTGGTCCTCTGATCTGCCCCACCCCGGTGACAGGGGGTGAGCTGTGTTTTTTTACACCAAACATATCGTTTTGCATTGTGGCCGTTTTGGGTTTTGGTTTCATTGAGCAGAGCCCCTTTCTTCCACATGTTTTGGGGTTTTCCAGGCGGCCCCTTCTTCCCCATTTTGGGGCTCCAGCGGGTTGTGGCAAACTGTAAAAGAGAACTTTTTTTGGATATCTCTGAGAAATGGCTTCTTTTGTTTTCATAAAGGGCAGTTTGTGCAGTGACTGATTTTTTGTCTTGGACAGACTCTCCCCCCCCTCAGTGAGATCTCTGCGTTCATCCAGAGTATCATGGCCCCTTGGGTTTCTTTTCTGATCGTCTTCTCCTTGTTTGAGAAAGTTTGAGGGACGGCGGGGGCTTTGGTAGTTTTTCATGGTTGATCCTCCCTTCCCTTTCATATGATCGCTTGCACAGTGCTCCCTTGGGATGTTTTTAAAGTTTGGGAAAAACTTTTTGTTCCAAATCCGGGTTTAAACTTCTCCACAACAGTATCTGGCCGCCTGGTTGTTCCCCTTTGGTCCTTTTTGAGCTCCTACACTTTAAAACAAACCCGAGACTATCACGGAGGTGCATTTTTACTGAACTTTATTACACACAGGTGGATTATAATTTATACATCATCATTTTGGACAATACTGGATATTCAGAGTCCTACTGAACTTGTGGTGTGAGTTTGGGCCAAATAATTTTGCACGCCCCACTTTTCAGGTTTTTTTTTTAATTTTTTACAAAAGTTTAAAATATCCAATAAATTTCGTTCCCATTCACAATTGTGTCCCACTTTTTGATTTTTTACAAAAAAATAAAAATTTTTATCTTTATTTTTTAAGCCTGTAATGTTGCAAAAAGGGTTTAAAAAATTCAAGGGGGCCCAATTTTTGAAGCACTGACATGAATGTCCCAAAAAGGGTCAATTTCTAAGATCTGGTGGTGAGGATTGGACATGGCTTACTATTGGGCATGAAAATCACAGCTTTCCCAGCCTGAAAAATGACCTATAGCCTCTATAACTCATGCATGGACCAGGGGATTCTTTCTTCCCCCCCATGTGATGTCCGTTAAAAGGTTCCCTTCCTTGGGGAGGGTGGGGTTTGAATTTGTCTTCAACCCAGAACTATAGCGTGAAGCACTTCAAGTGAGAATACTCCGTTGGACTCGGCTTGAATATTGTACTTACATCCAGAAGATGTGCAGCGTGAGGATGGCTGGCGGGATGGAGGATGGCTGGCGGGATGGAGGATGGCTGGCGGGATGGAGGATGGCTGGCGGGATGGAGGATGGCTGGCGGGATGGAGGATGGCTGGCGGGATGGAGGATGGCTGGCGGGATGGAGGATGGCTGGCGGGATGGAGGATGGCTGGCGGGATGGATCGCGGGATGGAGGAAGGATCGCGGGATGGAGGATGGCTGGCGGGATGGAGGATGGCTGGCGGGATGGAGGATGGCTGGCGGGAAGGAGGATGCGGCGGAAGGAGGAAGGCTGGCGGATGAGATGGCTGGCCGTATCGCGGGAACGGGGAGGAATCGCGGGACATGTGGGGATTGGATCGCGGGATGGGGGATGGATCGCGGGATGGGGGATGGATCGCGGGATGGGGGATGGATGGATAGCGGGATGGGGGATGGATAGCGGGATGGGGGATGATCCGGATGTGGATGGAACGCTGGATTGATGAGGGTGTTGAGCATGGGATTCTAGCGAGGTTGATGGCTACCGGGGGATTCATGGATGAGAGATGGTGGATGGCTGGATGATAGGTCTTTGCTGGATAGATTAATGACAGAGGTAGATAGAAGGGTGTCACATAGATGGATGGGTGTGTGAGTTTTTATTCTTTTTTTTTTTTTTTTTTTTTTTTGGAGTAGCCTTCCTCCAGTCTGTCGGCTCTTGCAAATGGTTGGGGCCCATAGCTGTAGCCCTAGTGCCTACAAATTGTATTGCCTTGCAGTTCATATATAGTTGGATTTTATTTGTGTCTTCTTTGTCTTTGGTATATGTAGTGTGTGGGGACTTGTAGCAGTGACCCGGGCTTCTAGTGATTTGCTGCCTGTTATTGATGACTGAACGAACACACACACACACACACACACACACACACACAAAACACACACACACGTCTTGCTTTGTAGGCTCCTAGTGGTGCTTGTAGCGATGGTGCCACCATGGATGGCTCTAGGTGCATTTTTTGGGTCTGCTGCCTTTATGCTGTGTAGCTCCTAGAAAACACAGATAACTTTCAATTTTTATTTATTTATTTTAGGTTGACTACCTCCAGTCTGTGCTGGCTCCAGATGGTTCTAACCCCAAACAGTAGCCTGTAGTCATTGTGATGGTACTATATTCTAGGAAATTTTGATGGTCCTGGCTCCTAGCAGTGGTGTCACCTCCTAGTGATGGTCCTGGCGCCCTAGCATGAGTGTCACCAGCCTAGTGATGGTTCCAGGCTCTATCAGGTGGGTCACCTCCTATTAATGGTCCCTGGCTCCTAGCATGGGTCCACCCCTAGTGATGGTCCTGGCTCCTAGCAGTGGTGTCACCTCCTAGTGATGGTCCTGGCTCCTAGCAGTGGTGTCACCTCCTAGTGATGGTTCTGGCTCCTAGCAGTGGTGTCACCTCCTAGTGATGGTCCTGGCTCCTAGCAGTGGTGTCACCTCCTAGTGATGGTCCTGGCTCCTAGCAGTGGTGTCACCTAGTGATGATACTGTATTCTTGTGATGGTCCAGCCTTCTAGTGAGGTCATTGGCTTCTAGCAATGGGACCACCTTCTTATAAATTCATAATTGACTTTCTTGTGTTTTTCTTAATGTACTGCGCCTCTTGTCTGTGTCAGGTTGCAAGGAAGCTCCCCCCCGGCTCTATGATAGTGCCACCTCCTAGTGAAGGTACTGCCTTTCTTTTGGAGGTGAGACCTTTTAGTGTGGTTTGGCTTATAGCAATGGGGCCAACATTGTAATAATTCATTAGTTGACATTCATTGTGTATCTTATTTAAGTCACTGCTGAGAAGCCCCAGCTCCTTGCAATGGTGCCACCTTCTAGATGATACTGGATTCTAGTGATGGATCAACCTTCTAGTGAGGTTCTTTTCTTCTAGCAATAGGGCCACTACCTAATAAATTCATAGTTGACTTTCTTGTGCAAGTTGCTGTCTCCTGTCTGTGCAGGCTGTTAGCAAAGACTCTTCTAGTGATGGTGCCACCAACTAGTGATGATACTGGACTCTAGTGATGGATCAATCTTCTAGTGAGGTCATTGGCTTCTAGCATTGGGGCCACGTCCTAATAAAGTCATTGTTGACTTTCTTGTGTAAGTTGCTGCCTCCTGTCTGTGCACGCTGCTAGGAAGGACCCAGGCTTCTAGTGATGTGCCACCTCCTAGTGAAGGTACTGGATTCTAGTGATGGTGCCACCTCCTAGTAAAGATACTGGATTCTAGTGATGGTGCCACCTTCTCGAGAAGTTACTGGATTCTAGTGATGGTGCCACCTCCTAGTGAAGATACTGGAGTCTAGGGATGGTGCCACCTCCTAGTGAAGATACTGGAGTCTAGTGATGGTGCCACCTCCTAGTGAAGATACTGGATTATAGTGATGGTGCCACCTCCTAGTGAAGATACTAGATTCTAGTGATGGTGCCACCTCCTAGTGAAGGTACTGGATTCTAGTGATGGTGCCACCTCCTAGTGAAGATACTGGATTCTAGTGATGGTGCCACCTCCTAGTGAAGATACTGGATTCTAGTGATGGTGCCACCTCCTAGTGAAGATACTGGTGTCTAGTGTTGGGGCCACCTCGTAGTGAAGATACTGGATTCTAGTGATGCTGCCACCTCCTAGTGAAGATACTGGAGTCTAGTGATGGTGCCACCTCCTAGTGAAGATACTGGATTATAGTGATGGTACCACCTCCTAGTGAAGATACTGGAGTCTAGTGATGGTGCCACCTCCTAGTGAAGATACTGGAGTCTAGTGATGGTGCCACTCCTAGTGAAGATACTGGAGTCTAGTGATGGTGCCACCTCCTAGTGAAGATACTGGATTCTAGTGATGGTGCCACCTCCTAGTGAAGATACTGGATTCTAGTGATGGTGCCACCTCCTAGTGAAGATACTGGATTCTAGTGATGGTGCCACCTCCTAGTGAAGATACTGGATTCTAGTGATGGTGCCACCTCCTAGTGAAGATACTGGAGTCTAGTGATGGTGCCACCTCCTAGTGAAGATACTGGAGTCTAGTGATGGTGCCACCTCCTAGTGAAGATACTGGAGTCTAGTGATGGTGCCACCTCCTAGTGAAGATACTGGAGTCTAGTGATGGTGCCACCTCTAGTGAAGATATTGGATAGTAGTGATGGTGCCACCTCCTAGTGAAGATACTGGATTCTAGTGATGGTGCCACCTCCTAGTGAAGATACTGGATTCTAGTGATGGTGCTACCTCCTAGTGAAGATACTGGAGTCTAGTGATGGTGCTACCTCCTAGTGAAGATACTGGATTATAGTGATGGTGCCACCTCCTAGTGAACGTATTGGATTCTAGTGATGGTGCCACCTCCTAGTGAAGATACTGGATTCTAGTGATGGTGCCACCTCCTAGTGAAGATACTGGAGTCTAGTGATGGTGCCACCTCCTAGTGAACGTATTGGAGTCTAGTGATGGTGCCACCTCCTAGTGAAGGTACTGGCTTCTTTTGGTGGTGCAGCCTTATAGTGATGGTTTTGGCTTATAGCAATGGTGCCACTTTGTAATTAGTCCCCGGAGTCGATTGCTAAGGTCTTAACAATCGACTTGAGGCCTTAACAACCGGCTTAACGACTGTTAGCGACTTCACAACGCAGTAAATTATGTGTCCCCCAGTGAAGGTAAAAGGGTCCCCCAGTAAGTTATACGTCCTCTAGTAGGTGGTTATATACTTTATATATCTCCCAGTAGGTAGGTGTGTAGTTTATATGTCCCCCAGCAGGTATATAGGCAGGTTATGGATCCCCCAGTAGGTATATAGGCAAGTTATGGATCCCCCAGTAGGTATATAGGCAAGTTATGGATCCCCCAGCAGGTATATAGGCAGGTTATGGATCCCCCAGCAGGTATATAGGCAGGTTATGGATCCCCCAGCAGGTATATAGGCAGGTTTAGGTCCCCCAGCAGGTATATAGGCAGGTTTAGGTCCCCCAGCAGGTATATAGGCAGGTTTAGGTCCCCCAGCAGGTATATAGGCAGGTTTAGGTCCCCCAGCAGGTATATAGGCAGGTTTAGGTCCCCCCAGCAGGTATATAGGCAGGTTTAGGTCCCCCAGCAGGTATATAGGCAGGTTTAGGTCCCCCAGCAGGTATATAGGCAGGTTAGGTCCCCTAGCAGGTATATAGATAGCTTATAGCCCCCACAGCACGTGTATATTTAGGTAGCTTATAGGTCTCACAGCACATATGTAGGTAGATTATAGCTCCTCCCTGCATTATAGTAGATAATAGCCCCCCTGCACATATAACAGTAGATAATAGCCCCCCTCCCTGCACATATAACAGTAGATAATAGCACCCCTCCCTGCACATATGACAGTAGATAATAGCCCCCCTCCCTGCACATATAACAATAGATAATAGCATCCCTCCCTGCACATATAACAATAGATAATAGCCCCCTCCCTGCACATATAACAATAGATACAGCCCCCCTCCCTGCACTTATAACAATAGATAACAGCCCCCCTCCCTGCACATATAACAATAGATAACAGCCCCCCTCCCTGCACATATAACAATAGATAACAGCCCCCCTCCCTGCACATATAACAGTAGATAACAGCCCCCTCCCTGCACATATAACAATAGATAATAGACCCCCAGCATGAATAGCGCTAATTAAAAGTAATACCCTGACAGCACTTACCTGACCTCGCTCCCCGCCGCTGTCGCTGTCGCTATCGGTGCTCCCGGTCTTTTCTTCAGCGGCGTGACGTCACCAGGCCGCGCGGGCAGCGTGATGACGCGCACGCCGCCTGGGCTGTGCACATCCTGTGCGGCCACAGATTACTCCGCGGAGCTCTCTGCTCCGCTGAAGCATCTAACTGTATGTGTGTCCAGCGGAAGCACATACAGTTAGTCCCGCCACCGCTGCCGTCGCCAAGGTCCTAAGCCGCTAAGCCGATAGCTTAGCGACTGGTAGCGGCTTAGGACCCTAACGATCGGCGGCGTATAGCGGCGGCGCCGGGGACTACTTGTAATCAATTCATAGTTGACATTCTCGTCTATCTTATTTAAAGTCACTGCTAGGAATGACCCAAGCTCCTTGCAATGGTGCCACCTCCTAGTGATGGTACTGAAGGAGGTGCCATCTTCTTATGAATTCCCTGTTGACTTTCTTTATATTTTTCTTGCGTATTTTATGCCTCCACTCTCTGTAGGCGCGATCATTCCTCTATGTGTTCTTAACTTCTCGCCCTGTCGTGCGTGGTAATCTCATCGGCGTCTTCTTCCCTTTTGGCCGCGCCGAGTATCTCGTACAACAAATTAGTGAACAATGTCCGTGGAAATCAACACTTTGTAATTAGCGAGAAAATAACCCCTTTGCCTTTTTATAGCTACTGCCTTTGTTGTGTTGTTTGAGGACAAAGCTGAACTAGAATTGTGGCTTCAGATTACATTATAAAACAAGTTACGGATTAAATAGCACGCTGCCAGCCGCCATTGTCCTCCAGATCTCAACAAAACCTTATTCTAACCATTGGCTGAAAGAAAAGCTGCTGAAATTTGCCCTCTTCCTATGCGGCGGAGGACACATATCTGATCCTATCAACGTAGTCACCTTCACTGCAGAGAACAAGGCAGGTCCGCTCGGATAAGGCGGCGCAGGAAATCTGACGTTCCCTCCTGTAGGTGACATAACAAAATCCTTCATCAAAACTTCACTTCCGAGAACTGGAGCTGTTCTGTCTGCCCCATAAGCTTTGTAAGTACGTGTCCGCCACAGCTTTACTGCTTTAATTCCATTGTATTTATCGATTGCATAAGAAGCAGATTGTATTCGTCTTGGCTTAGATACCACATAGTGTAGTATACGCCACGTAACCTAGACCGACATGGGCAAGGAGGATTAAGGGGACCATTATTTTTCTCTTATTTATAGCACTGAGTCCTATAGTTGTATCACAAAGTGCGGCGTAGCCTGGATATGTGTGTGTGTATGTATATAATTTGAATGTTATATATATATCACACACACACACACACACACACATACATATATATATATATATATATATATATATATATATATATATATATATATGTATTCATTCATACAAGAGATATATTTTTATATATTGCATTTTTATGATAATATAGAGGCTGAAATTGCCTGTGTATGTGTGTTACCTCTATGTCTGCTTTGCAAGGTAAAGGTTATAAGGGGTTATCCCATAGTCAAAACTTACATTTGTCAATTATATCAGGGCAAACAAAACATTTTTCTTTTATTTGCAACTTTTTTTTTACATTTTTTTTTTTTACAGATTTCTCATTTGTAGATACTGCTTTTACATTCTTGTTATGGCGCCCACTCGTGTTCTTTTCATTCCCTCTCCAAATATCCTGCTAATGTGTCCGGTGTTAGTGCCACTTCTAGTTCGCTGATTTTTACAAGAGGATCTGAGGGATGGGACCAAGCTGCCAAGCTTGTCCACTCCATTGGCGGGGCCCGCCACCCCCTCCAGAGTCCACTCCATTGGCGGGGCCCCCCACCCTAGAGTCCACTCCATTGGCGGGGCCCCCCACCCCCTCCAGAGTCCACTCCATTGGCGGGGCCCCCCACCCCCTCCAGAGTCCACTCCATTGGCGGGGCCCCCCACCCCCTCCAGAGTCCACTCCATTGGCGGGGCCCCCCACCCCCTCCAGAGTCCACTCCATTGGCGGGGCCCGCCACCCCCTCCAGAGTCCACTCCATTGGCGGGGCCCGCCACCCCCTCCAGAGTCCACTCCATTGGCGGGGCCCGCCACCCCCTCCAGAGTCCACTCCATTGGCGGGGCCCGCCACCCCCTCCAGAGTCCACTCCATTGGCGGGGCCCGCCACCCCCCTCCAGAGTCCACTCCATTGGCGGGCCCCTCCGAGAGTCCGCTCCATTGAGCGCGCCCACCATCCCCCAAGAGTCCGCTCCATTGGTGGTACCACAAGAGAGGACCGCCCTATTGGCACCCCCCACGAGAGTCCGCCCTATTGGCCCCGCCCCACCCCCCCCCCCCCCCTGCACCCACGAGAATCCACCCCGTTGGCGGACCCCCAGGAGCCCACTTCACAGGCGGGCACCCAAGCCAACACTGTAAGTTACTAAGCATGTGTGACCATCAGGAATGGGCACATTATGTAGATGTTGGAGAGGAGCGCCATGTAACCACAATAGCTAGGTTTCTCAGAGTGCTCTAACATCCTAAATAGATAAGTTTTCTTGGGACAAACCACCTAACCCCTTGCCTCCCAATGTCATACATTTGTCATGGGTGCTGTGCAGTTCCCTTGATCTGGCCTGGTGGAAGTTGTGTGTATAGTGTGCCTATATACGTACATGTGTGTGTTTATGTACATACGTATGTGTGTGTGTCTATATAGACATGCAACTATATATATTTGTATAATAAGTATATATACAAAATCTTTTTGTTCACCTGAATTAAGAGCAATCGAAAAGTCATAGACATCAATGACAAACATTAACTCACCCACCAAAAGTAAAGGTGCTTACACGCCTCGGTTGAAAGAAAATTTTACAATGTTATGGGACTTGAAACAAACAAAAAAAAAGAAAAAAAAAAAAGAGGAAAACTGTTTATTCGCACAAGTAGCAAAACATTAGAAAGACTCTAGAAACTTGGTATCGCTGTATTTGTAGTGACGCATAAAGAGAAATTGTTGTGATATCGATACCACTATGTGACTACTGAAAAATGAACATCCAGTCACATTCGTGGGCCGTCGGTATATATTTAAAACACTTTCTTTATTATAGCAAATCGTAAGAAACACGTAAACATACTCTTCTATAAGCCAGTTCAAAAGGGATACTTATGTTTTGTTGCGGAGTCAAAGCTCCGTTCAAGCACGAGTCCTATGACGCCCCGCGCGGCACTCAACGTCCTTGCTTGGATGTCATAATGCCATCTAATGCGTCCGTGTGGTGTTTCACCATTCACCGGTATTCAGAGTGTATAGGAACCCGATCCAATGCCCGCTGTTTGGGCTTCCCGAGGAGACCCCCGGAGACCGAGCGATACCTGGCGGCGTGTGCGACGTTTCGGGGAGGCCCCTCCCTTTCTCAAGCATGCGCAGACCAGTCGCAAGCACCATTTTATGGCTGCATCCCGCGAGACCTTCATTACAAACGGATAAGTGCCGGTTAGACAACATACAATCCAATACATCGATAAAAACAAATAATACTAAAAACAATAAACTTAGAGAAAAGCTTTTAAACTAAAATTCTCGTCGATGCCTTTTGGAGCTAAGGCCTCCAACCGATGTATCCGCATCGCCTCCCTCTGCAGCAATCTCTTTTGTAACTGTTTTTCCTCTTTACATTCCACTTTCTCTAATATACACCACCGCAACTCAGAGATGCCATGTCTTTCATTTGCATAGTGGCGTGCTAGTGATGATTCCCCAAAACTTTTTTTCTCCTCTTCCAAACCTACATTGGGAATACCCTTAGTTTTAAATTTCCTAATCAGGGATTTATGCTCATTTAATCAAATTTTTATCATCCTACTTGTTTGTCCGACATAGATTTTGCCACATGGGCATTTAAGCATATAAATGACAGAGGCGCTTTCACATGTATGTGACCCCTTAATTTTAATTGGGTAACCCTTAGTTGGATGGTCAATCACATCCCCTTTAATTATTGCAGTGCAATTTTGGCATTTGCGGCATGATGTTGTGCCAGGTTTTAAAGGTTTAAAAGTGGTCTGCACATATCCCTGCGTTTTGTTCTTATTATCATCACTAGAGACTAAGGACTGGCCGATTGTTCTACCCTTACGGTAAATCCACATTGGCTGTTTTTTAAACATGTAACCATATTTGGGGTCCGATTGTAATACTCCCCAATATTTCTTAATAGTTTTCTTAACCAGTTCTGCATGGCGATCGTATACAGAGGTATATGTAAAGCCCTCCTCTCTCTTTTTATTTTTGTCTCTGATTTTCAATAATTCCTGCCGATTTAACTCCTGCACCTCTTCTCCCACTTTTTTAATCGCGTATTCATCATACCCTCGTTCTACAAATTTCTTAATAAGTTTTTCTTTATTTTTGACATATTCTGCATCAGACGAGCAGATCCGTCTGGCCCGTACAAATTGGGATCTAACAATGCCACTAAACACCTGTGGGGCATGCTGGCTCGCTTTATGTAGGAGGTTATTACAATCGGTGTCTTTGGTAAATAATGTTGTGACCAGTGCATTACCTTCTCTCTTGACCATGACATCCAGATATGAAATAGTTGTCTGGTCTTTAGTAATAGTAAATTTGATGAGTGGGTGGACATCGTTAATATGTAATACAAACTCATTCAACTCCTCAGCCGTCCCTGTCCACAAAAGAAACACGTCATCGACGTACCTTAGCCAACATAGTGTGTTCTGAAATAAAGGCGATGAAAAAACAAATTGTTTTTCGAAAAATAGCATGAAAACATTCGCGTAACTGGGCGCCACAGGGGACCCCATAGATGTCCCCTGTAGCTGGAGATAGAACTCCTCCCCAAAACGTCATAGTACTCGTGCTTGAACGGAGTTTTGACTCCGCAACAAAACATAAGTATCCCTTTTGAACTGGCTTATAGAAGAGTATGTTTACGTGTTTTTTACGATTTGCTATAATAAAGAAAGTGTTTTAAATATATACCGACGGCCCACGAATGTGATTGGATGGTTATTTGCAAGTTTTGGAGACTTGCATGTGGTGCCGATAAGGGACAAAATTTGGTATAAGAAGTGGCATAACCATATGAAGCAATACTGAAAAATGAAGCCAGAAAAACAAAAAAACACGTTATTGCGGAGGCTTTTCATCCCCGCAAAAAAAAAAAAAGTTTCCAGTTTTACAGCCTAAGACTTAAGACTGTGACCTCAAAAATGCAACCTGTCCCCTAAGGAAGAAGTCCTCCTATGTTTATGTTGACAGCAAAGTAATGTGACTCGGAGGCAGGAATGAAAGAAAAATTTGGCAAATTTCTGAATTCTAAAGCTCAGATTGGGTCACGTCCTCGAGGGGTTGATTTAGCTTCTTCTCTCGCTGGATCTGGAGATGCACAGGTTGTTCTAGGCCTTTTGATGATTTTTTGGGTGTTTTTTAAATACATTAGTATTGAAGTCGTTACACCGTCCGGTCTTCTCTTTGAATCTGATCTGTTAATATCAAATACGCTATTTCCAGCTCTTTTTCTGTATTGCCCCCCATGAATCTCAATGGGCCTCGTATTTCCGAACCATCTGTCCTTACAAAGTTATCACTGTTGTATTTCTAGATCCGGTATCTGGGTCAATTCCTCAGTGATATTTTCAGTCTGTGACTCTGCTTGATGCTTAAAGTTTTCGGGATACAGTCCCGTCCCTGTATAATAGTGGTGAACAGGTGGTTGTCGCAGCGCTTCTGGGATCGGCGGTTGCGGGTCTAGGAAGTTGCAATTTTGCAAAGTTTGCTTTAGGCAATGTTCACACGGCTTAAAATGGGACGTATTTCAGTCCGTAATTACGCGCCGTACTGCGCGAATTACGGCTGGAATCTGTCCCAGTCATTACGGTAATCCACAGTTCTCATAGAGATTTATGGATTACGTCTCCTCTCCCTGCTCGGCGAATACGCCGTGGGGGGAGAGAAGTGACGTGAATTACCAGCGGCGTATACGCGCCGCTGGTAATGAAAGTGTATGGGCGGCGAGGTGCCGGCCCTCCGCTCCCGCCCCGCCCCCGTCCACACGCCGTAATTGCGGGGCGTAATTACGCCCCGCAAATAAGCCGTGTGAACCTAGGCTTATTGTTTTTCCAAACGTGCAATTTTCTGTCTTCAGGCACATGTAGCGTCTTGTTGCCCCTGAATAGACAACTTTCTAGACTCCCCTTGCTATCAGGCATGTGCAGGGCTGTGGAGTCGGCAAGCCAAAGCCCCGACTCAGACTCCTCAATTTCCCAAACCTCTGACTCCGACTCCTGACTCCCTCATACATGGTGCATGTTTAAGCCTGGCTGGGATGGTGATCTCCCTCCCTGCTGTGACTTATCAGCAGCACAGGAGCTTGTTTACCTATGTTACTGACAAACTTAAACCCTTTAGAGCTCTGTAGCCTTGTGCCCCGGGCTGTGGAGTCGGCAAGCCAAAGCCCGACTCCGACTCCTCAATTTCCCAAATCTCCGACTCCCTCATACACGGCGCATATTTAAGTGATAACTTTACTGTAGTAAAATGGTAACATCTGGCTGTTTATCACCTTATGATACAATAATCAAGCTCTTTAGGTAGAACAGACACTGACGAGCAAAGTTTAGATCTTTTGAACTCTTGTGGGTAGAGTTGAAGAAAAATCTGTATTTGTTTCCAAGTCCAGTCTGCACCAACATTAGGAATGTGTAGAAGAGACCTGGGATCAGATTTTGGTTAAGATATGCTTGAATCTGATCCAGAGACCTGAAGGATTCAGGCAGTATTGAAAACCAAAGGTGGATTTACCAAATACTAACAAAATAATAAACATTAACATTTTGATTTTTAGGAGCAAAACAGTAACAATGCAATTACAGGAAAGAATCTGCAGAACTAAGCAGATTCTAATTACTTACATCAAATCTATGTATAAGATAAGTAAGATGACTGTGTATAAAATCACAGTAGCTCATGTACAAATCTGTAGTGGATGGTGAGATATGGAGCCTGAAAGTCACAAGTTCAAAACATTGTTACCCTTTTGCTTGTCAGTGTAAAATATATTTATTGGATATGACTTTAGAACACAACAATTGTAAATATGCAAAACACTGCAGGAACATTTGAGGAGTCTCTGAATTTGTTCTGAGAAATAGTATCGCCTCCATCACATCCTGCATACATGACCTCACATCTGATCTCATTATTTCCAGGATAGAGAACGGCCTCTCTACAATAACTTGGGTTGGGGGCAAAGCGGTGACCACAGGGGCAACATCTCTAACAATGTCAGGGTATAAAGGAATTGCCTCGGCCACAGTCCGTTTTGATGAATGGTTGAACTCTTCTACTTCTTTGAAAGCTGGTGAAAAATTTTACTGTTTGCCCTGGGAGCAGAATCTTTTCCCCTGGGGCAGTGCTTTGCCTGCTCCATGTCATCAATTACACTCCTCATGGGATGAGGCTGAAGATATGGGAGCAGCAGCACTGGCCGGACCCAATTCCTCTTGCTCTTTGCATCGAACTAACTGGAGCAACTTATTATATATTTTGGGAGTCGGTCCATTTTATGACGACTCCGACTCCTGCAAAATAGGCACCGACTCCATGACTCCACAGCCCTGTGCATGTGACCTTTTAAAGATTGGTTCACATGCAGCATTTTTTGGTAAAACTTCACTGCGGTGCTCGATGCAGTTTTTTTAAGCAAACCTAGAAGTGGATTCAACAGGACTGGGGAATATAAAAGCAGGACTTGCACTCCTCCTTCCTGCTGCATTCACTTCTGGCTTTGGCTTAAAAAACCCCACATAAAACTACAGTGTCGTTTCTCAAAAAAACTCTGCGTGTGAACAGTCTCTGAACCTTAAAGGGGTTTTCTCACCATGATGTGTCACAAAGCCACAGCCAGTTTTAGACTCGCCCTTTCTGGTCAGACTGTGATAGGTCTATAGCAGGGTCTGTAGCAGTGATTTGACATATCAGCTCTGCTGTTCCTCTTACAATGACATTATTGCTGGTGATTTTTAAAGTGTAGTACACAAGGCTACAGGGTGAAAGCTTCTCAATTAGTTAAGTAAACAAACTCGGTTGCTTGAGATAAGACTCTGCAGGGAGTAAATCACCATGGACAGACTGACTGATGGCAGAGTAAATCAATCAGGTAAGAGACAGAGGAGAGAGAGGTGGTCAGTAACCAGAGAAACTTGTGAACTCTTAGGGTGTGTTCACATGGGCTATTTTCGGCGCGTATTTCGCATCATATTTGCGCTCTAATATGAGCGAGATATGCGCCGAAATTACGGCAATCCATAGTTTTCATAGAGAACTATGGATTACACCTCGTACAATACGTTCGTATTGTACGCGCAGGGAGATAAGTGACATGTCAATTACCTGTGGCGAATACGCGCCGCGAGTAATGCAAAGTCCATGGGGCCGGTGGGCTAAAACCACTCCCCCTCCCCCCCGCGCCGATCAGCGTGACTCCCAAATCACCCGGCGTAATTGAGGCCGTACTCTGCGAGCCGCAATTGCGCTGTGTGAACATAGCCTTAGGGTATGTTCACACGGCATAATTGCACGTGCATTTCGGCCCGTATTTGCGCTTCAGTACGCCCAAAATGTGCCCCGCAATTACGGTAATTCATAGCTCTCATAGAGTACGGCGAGAGAGAGATGTGACATGTCACTTCTTCGTGGCGCTTACGCGCTGCTGATAATGAAAATGAATGGGGCCACCCCCTACACTATGGAAGTATGCTCTGACCAGCGCGTACTTCTAAAACCCCTGCCGCATTGCAGCACATACAGTATGCACCACAATACACCGTGTGAACATACCCTTAGAGGAGATAAAATCTTCGTCATCTCCTGATAAAATCAAAGCCAAATCAAAAGAGCAATGTATTTGGTAATAGTCTTCATTTACCTTTCCCTAAATGCTAAAAGCTAATCACTGTGGTGAGAAAACCGCTTTAATCTCTGTTATGGTCATTTGAGCTTCTACAGTGCAGCGGTCTTTAGTAACTGAAAAGTTGCTGAAAATTTAAAGGGTTTGTCCAGTTCCTACAAAAGAAGAGTAATATTCTCCTGGTGCGCCAATAAAAAAATTTTTTTGAAAAAACCTTAGTCCCTGGATCCAGTGCTGTGTTGCTCCAGTCTTCTGTTTTCATTCTTCTACTTCCGAATGAGGACGTTGCCACCACATCTGCCGATTTGGCTTTAGCGGTCATGTGCCTCTACTGACCTCACTATTCGGAGCTGGTCACTTCCAGGTGGTGATGTATTTGAGCGGCACATGACCCCTGCAGCCAATCAGCCAGCGGTGACACCGCGTTCGGAAGTAGAAGCATGAAAACTAATGGAGAAGTGCAGCGCTGGAATCGGGGACTGGAGGAAGTGGAGCATAGATGTTTTTTTGGGGGAGGCCTGCAGAGTGGGGTAAACTGGTAAGCAATATCAAAGCTATCAGATAGGAAGAAATAGTGTCACTCCTCATATACACACGACCGCTTATTCTGGAAGGTTATATGAAGGCACAGATGACCTTTAAAGGGGTTTTACCAAGAAGGCATTTCATGCCTGTTTGTCCTGTTTCAGCTTTCAGTGTGTTCAAAAGGGGGCGTGTATGATTTGTTTGAACCGCATATCATGTGACCCAGCAGGTTTGACAACGCCCTGCCTTTCCCCACAGTGTGCTCACACTAGTCAACCGAAGGCCTGTGTATGTAAAGAGCTGCGAGTAGCTACAATGTAGCTGAGTGCTTAGCACTTCTGCCTTTCAGCATAGAGGTCCTGAGTTCAAATCCTTGCAGGAACCAAACATGGATTTTTTTTTGCGTCAATGCACATACCTGATTTGAGGTTTCTTTCTTATTTATTTGCCCGGTTTGACTAATTACTAAAGAGTACAGAGGACAGGGTAGAATGACAGCACCGGGGGTTGAACACTGGCTCAGCAGTGAGTGTGTGGGATTACTAAGGAGTACAGAGGATGGGAGTAGAATGACAGCACCTGGGGTTGAACACTCGCTCAGCAGTGAGTGTGTGGGATTATAAGGAGTACAGGGATGGAGTAGAATGAGCATGGGGTTGCACACTCGCTCAGCAGTGAGTGTGTGTGATTACTAAGGAGTACGAGGATGGTGTAGAATGACGCATTGTGGTTAAAACCTCCACTCGCTAGCAGTGGGTGGTGTTTACTAAGGAGTAAAGGGACTGGAGTAGAAGACAGCACGGGGGTTGAACACTCGCTAGCGTGAGTGGTGTGATTAATAAGGGTAAGAGGAAGGAGTACAATGACAGCACGGGGGTTAACACTCCACTCGCTCAGCGTGGTGTGTGGGATTACTAAGGGTAAAGAGGACGGGAGTAGAATACACCCCTGGGGTTGAACACTCGCTTGCAGTGGTGTGTGTGTTTTAAAAAGGGTAAGAGGACAGGAGTAGAATAACAGACCTGGGTTTTAACTTCGTTGCAGTGAGTGTGTGGATTACAAAGGGTAAAGAGGACTGGAGTAGAAGACAGCCCCTGGGGTTGAAACTGCGCAGTGAGTGTGTGTGATTTCTAAGCAGGGAATAGGACGTAGCTGCTGAGAGGAGGGTGAGAATGGATGTGAGCCAGGACTGGTTCTCATCACTGATCGTATCCCCTGTAGACGAGCTGTACACTATGGATCACTTAGGCAGCAGCTAAAACAAATATGGTGCAGAATATTTAATAATAATGAATGATGAAAATGTTTATTATTCAATTTGCAAACTTCCCACGTCAATTTTACTTTGTAGTAAAACCCCTTTAAGTCTTATATTTTATGCCCATGGAGAACATCAGTAAAATTTTTCCCAGAATGCAATGGTTTGGTTATGATGTAAAATCTCTAGTTCATACCCATTTTACAAATTTGCATGGTACTCAATTCCCAAAAACTGAATTGTCAGCTGTTCGCAGCAGGAGAACTGTGTACACACAGCACAGAAGAGTCGGTCACCTCACAGGTAGTGTACTAAGGTTATTTGTTTTTTTCTTTCTAAATTAAAATGTAAATGCAGCTCGTCGGGCTCCTGCTAGGGGTGCTAACCACCATGAGTCAAGATCAACAATAATTCTGTGTACAAGGAGGATGCCAGGTGAGCTCTCCATGTCTTGTGGCACAGCCACTGCATATAAAGCACTTTGCTTGCTTAAAGGGGTTTTCTCATATGGCTGCCTGACAGAGCCTACGCTTCATGCTCCCACTTCCTTTTCAGACTGTGAGCAGTTCTACAGCTTCAGACTCCCATTTCCTGTTTAGGCTCTGGGTGGTTCTACAGCAGTGACTGACATTTAGCTCTGCTATTCTTATCTGAGCCTGTTTGAAGGACATTGGTGTTGGAAGGTTTTTAACCCCTTAGCGACCGCCCACTGTCTTTTGGCGTCAGTTGGTGCGGGTCGTTCGTCTACAGCGACGGCTTTTGGCGTCGCTGTAGACTTCGGGGTTTCCGGCGCCGCAGCAGCGCTGGGATCAGGGCTGTACTACACAGCACGGATCCCAGAGCATGTCCTACGAGCACCGGGGTGCGAAGGAAACCTCCGCAACCCGGTGCTTAACCCTTTGATTGCGGCGGTTACTTACCGCAGCGCAATTAAAGGGTTTCCCTGCTCTGTCGGGTGAACGAACACCCGGTGACCCGACAGAGCCGGGGAAGGCTGCACAGTCAGCCTAGAGACATAGAGTAGCCTCCAGGGCTGTCTGTGTAATAAGCCAGTGACCAGACAGACTGTGAGCTGTCCTGAACACTGCCTGTGTCAGACTGACACAGTTTCTAATGTATTAGCATATATGAATATGCTAATACATTACTAAGTGTAAAAAAAATTTTTAAAAAATGTAAAACCGTTCTCTCTTCAGGGGATTTAAAAAAAAAAGTAAAAAAAAACAAGTGTAAAAAAAAAAATAAAATAAATACTAAAATAAAAAGAAATATTTTTAATAAAAAATTGTGCATAAATTACACACACACAAAAACCTATACATATTAGTTATCCACATGATCGTAATAACCTGTAGATTATCTAAAGTATAACTGTGAAATATGAAAAAACGTGTAAAAAAACAAAAAGATTAGAAAAAAATTCTGCAATTATTTATAAGTGAACTTAAACTATTCCCCCATAAAATACAACTTGTCTCGAATAAAAAGAGACCTCATCCAACTGCGTCATTGAAAAAATAAAAAAGTTACAACTGTTGAAAGCAAGGAGGCAAAAACGAAAAAAAAACTTTCTGGTCATTAACTACTTTTCAGGCCTGGGAGTTTAAGGGGTTAAACAGCAGAGCACAGGCTTGCAGCGCTAGAATACTGTTGAAGACACAGCATGGAGTGACCTCACCTGCCTTGCCAGGGCTGCTAGAGCAGAGAAAGGTGGTGGTCCTAACTATCAATAGCAATGACTGACATTTCTAGCTGAGCCTGTTTGAAGGACATTGGTGTTAAAAGGTTTTAAACAGTAGAGCTCAGGCTTGCAGAGCTTGAATTTTGTTGAAGTTTGACAATAAAAAACATAAACTTCTGTGCTGCTGATAAGACGCAGCAGGAACTGACCTCACCAGCCTGGCCAGGGCTGCTAGAGTAAAAGTAAGGTGGTGGTCCTAACTAGAGAAGCTTCTGTACACAAGCAGGACATAAGAACTACTCTTTACTGAAAGGAAGCAAAATCAGAACAGCAAATGTATTTGGTAATATTTTTTATTTACCTTGCCTACAGTTTGAAGTAAACATGGTGTGAAAACCCCCTTTAAGACGTCTTCGAAGATGTAATTTCTCAGGCAATTTTGTGGAATATATGGGTTGGCACCATTAAACTGTGGTATTTGGGCACCGGCCCCCGTGTTTAATGACGCGTGCTCCTCTTTACCTGCGCAGAGCCCGTTAAATACCAGATTTATTTAAGGTCTTCTGCGTTGTTGCAGTTTACAGTGTTGGGGGGATTTTTGGTCACTACTCAAAGCTTTGAAAACTACTTTATTTAAAACAAACCTTTTGGGAACCGGACTTTCTTTTCCCCTTTGGGCGATGGTGCCGTGGAATCCCGTGGATTCAAGGATGAGGTCCGGTGTTTCTGTACAGGGGAAGCGTTTTTCTTTCAAATTTAAATTTGTGCATTAGAGGGTGGAAAGGGAAAAAAACCCCTTCTTTTAATCCGCTGCATCCAGTCCCATTTTCCGGTGCCCGGGTGGGAGTAGACCCGGGGTCACACCCGCAAGGGCCCAGCGGTTATATGCTGTATATCCGGGAGTGTCGCTGCGGGTCCTTTGAAAAATTTTATTTGCGGGAAATACACAAATTATTTTTTTCTGTTTTGGGCCTCCCCGCCCAAACTGAAAAGCTTTTTTAGAAATGGAAAAACCCTTTAATTTTTAAACAGGGTTTCAGTTGCCCCATTGGGGTGGGGTGAGGCGAAAACCGGTCTCCACCCAAGTCGCAGAAAAAGGGCTGTGGCTTGTGACAAGACCCCTTTTTCTTGGGGGTTTAATCACGTCACCAAAGCACGTTCATCTCTGGAAAACAGAAACCGTCTTTCCGAGGTTTGATGACTGGACTTTTCCCCCCTTTTTTTTGTACGGCATAAATTTTTTTGTACAGATGAACGAGGGGACCCCTTTAGGATTGGAATTGAACCAAGGGGAACCAAATTGGCAGGTCCCCCAATTTCTTCCCGATATCTTGGTGATTCTTTTGACTTCCCATGATGTTACACACAGAAGCAGTGGGTTTCTGGTGCGCAATTAAAATACATCCACAGCTGTGTCTCTAATTAACTCAATGTTGCCAATAAACCTATCAGAAGCTTCCAAAGACATGACATCATCATATGGGCGGTCCCAAATTGTTTAAAGGCAGAGAAATCCCAGTGTGTGGAAACTTTTGACTTTGCAGAAAGCAATAAAAATGGCTTAAAAATCCTCTCTCTCATTATTCTTGCATTTGGCAAATAGAAATAATTTTAGTTCTTAATTGACCTAAAGCGGGGAAGGTTTATCCTGATTTCATGTCAGATAGTGAGAAAAACCTGCAGATGGGGCTTCTTATATAGTGGATGGAAACTTTCAACTGTACATATTAGGGAATTGGTTGACAGTCCCATCAGATTTGATGGAAAGGATAACACAAGTTGCAGCATAATTCTTGCAGTCACCACTAGAGAACCCTTCCGCATCCCATAATAAGTCAGTGGATCCTCTCATGGCCCATATGGATGTGAAGTCCTCAGGTGTGAACAGAGCTAAGGCCAGGGCTAGATACTGGCTGGACCATAATCCGTCCAAATGGCATGATTTTCTTCACAGTTTGCAGATTTGGAAACCATGTGAAAACAGACAAGATACCGTCCCCATAGACTTTATAAGAAAATCCATTCAGTAGTCTGCACTGAATGGATTTTCCTAAAAATTTGGAGCATGCACAATCTCCGCCGTTTTTTTTTTTTGGGATGGAATGTGTGCAATTCATTGGTTAAGGGGGATGGGTGACTCCGCAAACCACGGACAGAACCGTCCCCCAAAACCACTGAAAAGACGATAAAATACCGACCGGATTCTTATACCGAATCCAACTCTCATTTTACCACAGCCGTGTGGATGTGCCTTAAAGGTGCATGTGCACAGGATGGATTTACTGCAGATCTTGTGCACGAAATTGCACATGGAAAATCTGGAGCAGTCATGGATGGATGGAGGGAACATCTAGGTATTAAGGTACATTCATCCATAACTTTCTGGGAAAAAGAGCTCTCATCATTGCTGTCTTTTGGGACTGAAATCTGAAATAAAGGCTTCATCTCGGGAAAAGAACCGAGGATGTCTGTCCTGGATTGTTACCTGGTGGTGGTAAAAGGTGGACACGCTGTATAGCTTTGTTATAAGGGTGCTTTCACACGGTGCGTTCTTGATGCGTTTTTTGTCCAGGAAGGCACAGCAATTAATGCTGTACATTGCTGCACAAAAATCGTGGTAATTACCGTGAATTTTACAGTGATTTTTGCCTCGATTTTTGTGCAGCAATGTACAGCATTAATTGCTATGCCTTCCTGCACAAAAAACGCATTGAAAAAACGCACCAAAAATGCACCGTGTGACAGCACCCTAAGGGCTATAGAGCAGTACAATACTTCATTGTGCGGCTAAAGTATTTATTATTAACAACATTTTGGCTTGTGACGAAGACCCTCGTTCTTGGGTTGATATGCACATGTCGGACCAAAGCACGTTTATCTCTGAGACACAGAACCCGTCTCCTTCCTGAGCGGTATGATGACTGGACGTTCCCATCTTGTGTGTACCAGCCATGTGGATGGGATTTTACAATTTAATTCTCTCATAGCAGAAATTTTATGCATGGATGTGGACCAGTGGTGCAGATTTTTAAATCCGCAGCATGTCCATTTGCGGATTTACTGCAGATTTTTTTTTCATTGAATTGAATGGGGGTAAAATCCGCACCAGAGTCTGCACAATATGGAGCAGATTTATCTGCAAAACTTGATGCCGATTTATAATGCAGATTTTTCTTTTTAAAGAAGCTCTGCACTAAAAATGGCAATAAAATCAGCAACACAATTTACAAGTGCACGTTTCATTGCGGATTTATTTTTCTGTGATCAGGATATTTGGGGGCTGATTTTTATTTTATTTTTTTTATTTGCAATGTCTGAACCCTTTTAGGTGCTAATACTATTCTATGACATAACAGTTCACTGCAGCAATGCAAACCAAGTCCAAAATGTCTGACTGCAGCCGGAGCTGTGTAGCTTTGCTTTCCTGCAGAGGTGCTGGCTGCGCCGCATTAGTGACAACGCGGCTCATTAGTCACAACCTCTGCTGGCAGAACCCTTGTGCTGCAGTGTCCTGTACACTTCACTCTGCTTCTCTCTAGTGGAGAGAACGAGGGACCACAAGGGCTGCATCGCTGCAAAACCTGGAGAATTCCTGTTCCAGAACAACGGAGGCAAAACCACAGATCCAGATTTCTGCATTTAATGTCTTGTGTTGCAGTTGTTTGGTCTGTAATTGGAGATAAGAGAAATAATTCATATTTACAGATTATTGGACACATACAAAAGTGATGTGTGAAATTCAGGTGTCCGTCTGGTGCCGAATTTAAAGATTGCAGACTTTGTTTTTTTCAGGGGAGTTTTGGATAATTCTCAAATTCAGGACATAAATTCCCCCCTCCTATGTGTTTTGCACAATTGCCGTTGCACTAAGGGAGCCTTTACACGGAGCGTTTTTGATGCGTTTTTTGTGCAGAAATGTACAGCGTTAACTGCTTTTACCTTTCTGCCCAAAAAACCCATCCAAAAACACGTCAAAATCGCTCCATGTGAAAGCACCCTAATGTAGTTTTCCATCGACTGGAGTATTGTGCTCAGCTGATGCGTTTCCAGATTACTTTGTGTTATAGACACTTCTGTATTGTGCTGCTTATTTTCTTCTTTGCTGCTGTGATTGTGTGAACTTACGTTTCTGCGTTTTTTTTGTGTTAGTTTTTAGGAGGCGACCAACGCGTTGAGCACAGCCCCCGAAGCTGGCTCCATGTATCCAGAATCCACCACAGACTCCCCAGCTAGACTATCACTGCGACAGACTGGCTCTCCAGGAATGATTTACAGGTGAGTGTAACCGTTCTTTATTCATCTTATTATTTTTTAAAAGGTTTTATTTATAGAATTTATTCATCTTATTATTTATTTTTATCATTAGTATTATTAGTAGTACTATTATTATTATTAATAATATTTACTACATTATTGTTGTTTTTATTATTATCCCTATCATTATTAGTAGTATTTTTGGTTATTATTCATATCCTTATTTTTATTAATATCTACTATTATTGTTTTATTTTATAATTTTAATATTTACTGCTATTGTTATTTTACTAGCTTTATTAATATTTACTATTTTCATTATTTCAGTTTTTACTTTATTAAGATTTACTATTTTTGTTTTAATTTTATTATTTTAATATTTACTTTTATTGTTTTATTATTTATTACTAGTTTTATTAAGATTTGCTAGTGCTTTCACTATTTGTTTTTATTATAACTTTTATTTTATCAATATTTACTACTTTTTTTTAGTTTTTTTCATTATATTTTTATTAATATTTACTGTTAGGCCTCGTTCCCACGGCTGATTCTGGGACTGATTTCAGCCGTACTGCGCGTCGTATTCGCGCAGCAATACGCCTGAAATCAGTCCCAGGCATTACGGTAAACCACAGTTCTCATAGAGAAGTATAGATTCCGTCTCCTCTCCCCGCTCGGAGAATCCGCCGGGCGGGGAGAAAGTGATATGCACGTTATTTACGGCGTGTATGCGCCGTGGATAATGGCTGTCTATGGGCCGGCGAGATGCCGGCCCCCCGCCCCGCCCCTGCTGCACGGCAGCCGGCGTAAATGCGGGGTGAAATCCGTCCCCGCAATTACGCCGGCAATAAGCCGTATGGACTGTGCCTTATTGTTTTATTATTTATTACTAGTTTTATTCATATTTACTATTGTTTTCATTATTTCTGTTTTTATTATAATTTTTTTTATCAATATTAACGATTATTCTTGTTTTTGTTTTTATTATATATTATTTTTTATTAATATTTACTTCTATTATTTCTTTTATAAATAATAGTTGCTACTACTATTATTGTTTTTATTATTAGGGCTTGTTCACCCGACGTTTTGTATCCGTTTTGGATGCGTTTACGATCCGTTTTTAACCTGCGAAAACTGGATGTAAAACTGCATCAAAAAGCGGATCCAAAAAACGCAACAGCTGATCCTTTTTTGGATGCTAATTGGATGCGTTTTGCATGCGTTTTACGGATCCGTTTTTTGGATCCGTTTTTTCAATGCTTTATTTAAATCAACCTATCAAACTGCAATTTAAATATAATATAACCTATCAATGACCAAGAAAAAAACCTTTTTTTACCTAGTGTCAGTCAGCTGTACATACACCTATGATTTTAGAACCCGCCCTCCCCCTATTTTTTTTTTTTAAATCAACCAATAGTTTTGAAACCACCCCATGTAAATTAATTAATAACAATCATTTATAAACAAACTAATTTCTAAACTAAATATTTATAAATTAAATATATATTTAGTATACATATATATATATATATATATATATATATATTTATAATAATATATATATATATATATATATATATTTATTGTACATATAATATAAATGTACATTTGTATACTATTATATAATTTAAACTTTTGTATAGAATTTATATATAAAATATATATATATGTACTATTATATACATTTATATATATCTATATTTACATACATTTATAAACTAAATATAAGCCAAACATAATATTAAAATTTTATATTTAATTTAAATCCAATGCGTTTTACGGATGCGTTTTTGGCATCGAAAACGGATCTAAAACGCACCCAAATGTATGCTGCGCTTTTGCATCCGCTTTCGGGATGCCAAAAGCGCACTCCATTATTTCCTATGGGGATTTCTCTTGCGTAAAACGCAAGAAGAATTGACATGTCAATTCTTAAAACGGATCCGAAAAACGCATCGCGAAAAGCGCATCGGCAATCACTCGTGTGAACAGCGATGCGCTTTTGCCATTGAAAGCAATGTTAATCACACTGACAATTGTCAGATCCGTTTTACGGATCCGTAAAACGGATCACAAAAATGTCGTGTGAACAAGCCCTAAGTTTATTATCGTTGTGTTATTATTAGTTTATTTTGCTATACTTTATCATTTATCAGTTCTCCTGTTTTTTTTTTTTCCCCATCTTTTCTATGGTTAATTATATATCTATTATGTTTAAAGAGAACCTGTCACATAGGTTATGTCCCCCTTGCTGAGGGCAGCACAAGCTAGTGTCAGACCTGCTGTTTCCAGCGCTGCGTCCCTTATTCTGTAAGATGCTGGAGTTTTAGAGTATTTAATGCTCAAATCTTCAGTTTTCAGCCAGAAAAGTCATGTAAAGCGTCAGGTTTTTCAAACTCCGCCCACCTGAGGCTAGCCCCGCCCACCTCAACTGATAAACCTATTACTTTGAATAGGTAGAAACATGTGAATAACTGTCAGTGGGCGGGGCTAGCCTTTGGTGGGCGGGGCTAACACCTGCTCACGAATAAGATTTGAGCATTAAATGCTCTAAAACGGCAGCATCTTACAGAATAAGGGACACAGTGCTGGAAACAGCAGGTCTGACACTAGCTTGTGCTGCCTCAGCAAGGGGGGCATAACATATGGGACAGGTTCCCTTTAAAACAGTTATTTGCCAGATTGGGAGCCTCTTCTACAGAGTTACTGTCCACTCTGGCTCATTGAGGGGGTCCTAAGCGGGGGACATTCCTCTGTGATGTCCATATGCCCTAACAGAGACACCCCCCTTTAGTTTATCACAAATAGTTAACAAATGATAATGGTATTATTAATATTCATGTTCGTGGTTATGCCTCATGTCCTAGTGCTGTTATGGAGAGACGTCCTGACTTGTTTGATTTAGCCACTAATAGTTCTAGAGCAACTTTTCTTAGATCTCTGTAATCAAACAGTTCCTACCAACAAGGGGAGCGGCAACTAACTGTGATCAATGTGTTTCTACATTTCCAGGAGGAATAACAGAGGAACAGCTTTGTGCAGAGTTCTATGGAACATGCCACTGAACTATTGTTTCATGGGGAATCCAAGTACTGATTTAAACAGACGTATTCTTTAAGGGGGTTGTCTCATTATAAACAACCCCTTTAAGTGGGGCCTCTGAGCAAACCACGGTCTTTATGGGGGAAAGCTGCCATTGCCTGGTCGTGTTTCCCACAGCAATTGCTGCAAGTATAACGTAGTATTATATGGTGGCTGCTCTGGTTTATAAAGGGGGATCCCGAGCAGGGCATCTGGTCATAGGTTGTCCTGATTTTTGAAGAGGTAGGATCCTTCCACATGTTTCGGTCACCTCCTGTATGTCTTGCTGTGATTGCAGTGACGGTCGCCAGGTGTCACAATGACTTCACTTCTCATCAGTACAGAAATTTTCTGTGATTTACATTCTGTAGTTGCCGGTGGGAATTGCAGGTGACCACAAAAGTATAGATTCCAGCATTTCCCTCATCACAGGGGAAATAAATTCCGTAGCCTTGATCAAATCCGATTTTCTCAGTTGATCAGACGTCCCTAAAACATAAAGCCAAACTTTTAGGCAAGTGATGCATTTGACCTGCACTGATGCATTGTAGCCATATGTATGTGCTTCTCATGTATGTAAAGGGGTTGTCTCACCACGCTGTTTCACAGAGCCAAAAGCAGCTTTCATTCATTCATGCATGCTCTCTCTTCCTGGTCATGCTGTGAGTGATTAGCATATCATCTCCGCTATGCAAAGGTCTGCTAATTACCCTGACATGAGAGCAGGAGATGTTTACCTAAAGTCCAGAGAAGCTTCAGAGCTAAAGTGAACAAAAGTAATTTGCCTCCTTTGTTTGTTAGATCAGATAACACTCAAGCTACTAGCAGTTCTGTGTGCCGACCTGTGTGATGACGTCATCTCTGCTACCAGATAAGGCAAACAGCAGAGGAGAGCCGGTCGATAACCTAGAGAAACCGGAGTGCACTCAGAACTGATAAAATCCATTTCATCTCCTCAACATAGAAAAATAAACAAAGTAATATATTTAGAACACATCTGCATTTACTGTTCCCTACATGTACAAGCCAATCTTTGTAGTGAGACAACCTTTTACTCATAGAGGTTACATAAACTGGATGCAATTGTGGCAATTTCTCTACTGTGAGAAGTTTTAGGACTATCTAGCTTTACATTTTTGTAAATCTAGCTAGTCTAAAACTATGTTCCCATTCATTTAAAGCAAGCAGAGATCATGAAAATAGAGAGAGACCAAAGCACAAATTTAATCAGAAAGGAGCAGGACTTCTAGTTTTTACAATGGCTAAAAAGTTTTTTTTGTAAGTCCATCGATATGTGACCAATGAGGATCTCTCCGCTGAGATCCTCATAATCGGCAGCCCCCCCCCTCCCCGTTACTGCATTACTGACAGTCACTCTGATCAGTACTATGTTATCATATAGAGGCCCAGAGCTGCCTTTACCTAGAGAGGTTTTGTCATGTGCCCCAGTCTATATGCCCTATTAAATTGGTTGTCTCACTACAAGGAGCTCTGCTTTTTATGTTAAAGATCTTACAAAAACAAGTCACTTTGCAATATGTGTCCATTAACAGTGTCCTACCTATTCCGAGATATCCCCTCTTGTATGGGCTGCATCAGCTTCTCATAGGCTGCCAGCACTGGTTGCTATAGCTACAGACCTGTTTGCTCTATCCTGATAGGCTGCCAGCACTGGTTGCTATAGCTACAGACCTGTTCGATCTCTCCTGATAGGCTGCCATCACTGGTTGCTATAGCTACAGACCTGTTTGATCCCTCATGATAGGCTGCCAGCACTGGTTGCTATAGCTACAGACCTGTTTGATCTCTCCTGATAGGCTGCCAGCACTGGTTGCTATAGCTACAGACCTGTTTGATCTCTCCTGATAGGCTGCCAGCACTGGTTGCTATAGCTACAGACCTGTTTGATCCCTCATGATAGGCTGCCAGCGCTGGTCGCTATAGCTACAGACCTGTTTGATCTCTCCTGATAGGCTGCCAGCACTGGTTGCTACAGACCTGGCTTCTACTGCAGTCTAGTAAAAGCCAGTAAACACACCCCAGAATTCAAAGTGAAACCAAGAAAACAGGACTGAGGTAAGAGGAATCAATGTAGTGAGACAACCCCTTTAAGGCTTATGAGCATCATAGCAGAGGACACCCCCTCTTCCACCCATTTTAGCCATTCTTTATTACATGGATGACCATTCTTCTGAACGACCGCCATATAATCCCACATATTCCTTACAGCAGTCGTTGCAGGGAACGTAGCTTATTCTGAGCCAAGTATTTGGCTCAGGGCAGTGCCCAGGTGACCAGGCCCTTGCCTCTGGATTTTGGGAAGGGTTGTCTCTGAGCTGGGCGCAGATGCATGGGCGTCATTGTGTCGGGAATTGGAGTTAAGTGATGAGGCTGTTTTGCTGGAGTTAGTGCAGCTACCCCTTCCTTCTGCTAATTGTGTGGGGACAAAATGGCTGCCACCATAAATATCACGTACTCGATTGGCTGAAGTGTCTAGTGTCCAGTATATATATGTTCAGGAGCCAAGATGTATTTAAGAATTGTAATAAGATCCATCAACAGCAGTTTTCCTACTGTTTCCAGCAGAAGAAAAAAAAATTCTTCTACAAGAAATGCAAAGTGATAACTAGTAGAAATGGCAGAAAGGTGATAGAGCTGTATCAGAAGGAAGCTAGATTTCCAGTTCCTGGTGGTGCAGCTCAGGGATGCCAAAAGGGCAGTACAGGTGGTACCCCTGTCAAGGGCCCTTATCAAAAAGGGGCCCACTGATATGTTAAAAAATAGGAACTAGTATTGGGTGTTGGCCCCCATTAGATTTGGCTGTATGGGGCCCTGATGGCAGCCGGCATGAGGCCTCTGATTCCTGCATCGCTCCTAGTTTTACAGGAACCTTCCAATAAATCAACTGGAACCTTCTTATTTGAAGTCAAAACCCCAATCGTTCATAGTGCCTCTACCCCTCCTGGAAATGTTCATTTCCTATTTTCTCGTTAGGTGGCGCTGTTGTACCATGTGAACCAATGCAGGGAGCATGGGCAATACCCAGCGCTCAGTTTTCAGGATTTGCAATGTGATGTGTGGACTCTTTTTCTCTCTTTTTTTTCTTCATGCTTCCCAAGTGCTCGATATGGGAGTCCCAAACGGCAGCTTCAGTTTTACAGGTACCACGGACCCCGTGTTTGTTGTGTGTGCGCGTGTGGTGGTGGTGTTGCTTTTTCTCCTTATCTTCTCTATTTGTATATCATCAATGCATGACTTTACTATTTAAAGGGACGGTCCACCTTTTCATCTGATTTTTTTCATGGTTCATTATACCTAAAATGAAAAAAGGAAGCAACTTTGCAACTAGTCTTAAAGGGGTTGTCTCATCTCACTGTTTCATAGAGTTAGTAACATGTCTGTCATTCATGCATCCTGTCACTTCCTGGTCAAGCTGTCTGTAATTAGCCTATGAGCTCCATGTATTCAGATTTCTGCTAATTAATCTAGATTAGATAAACAATTCAGGTCCAGAGAATCTTGAGAGCTGAAGTAATCAGTAGTTTTTAGCGTCTTTTGTCTGAAAGATCAGATAACACACAAGCTCTCAGGCTGCCAGGGGTTCAGTGCCATGACCTTGTTATGCTTTTCTCTTCCACATTCAGCCTCACAGTCTGCCACAGTCACTCACCATGCTTTTCCTGTCCTCTGTAATCTCAACCTCCATTTTTCTGAAACTAATTGCCTATCCCCATACTCCTCTGCTGGGCAATGAGCTCTTTATCTCCCCCAGCATTTTACCCTCTCATCTGTCTGCTGCCACCAACCTGTTTCCCACTATCCGTGCCTTCCTCACTAAAAAGACCCAACCTACTTACTGTCTATCTTACTCCCACCTCTTACCCCTCTGTCTGCTCCTCCTAGCTGCTGGGGACATATCCCCGAACCCAGGGCCCCCACAGCATATTCCCACTCTTGTATCTCTGGCTGCTAACAGACCCATTTCTGCAAACTCTTTTAACCCCGCTAACTTGAAACCTATTCCCTTGTGTCCTCCTCCTCCTATTTCTCTTTCTGGAGCTCTTTGGAACACACGGTCTGTATGCAACAAACTCTCCTACATACATGACCTCTTTATATCCCGTAACTTATCCTTCCTTGGTCTGACGGAAACCTGGCTGACGCCCTCCGACACAGTCTCTCCTGCTGCTCTCTCCTTTGGTGGCCTCCACTTTACCCATGCTCCCCGCCCTGGCAACAAGCATGGCGGAGGTGTTGGTCTTCTTCTGTCAGACACCTGCTCCTTCGCCCCCATTCCGCCACTACCTTCCCTCTCTCTCCCCTCCTTTGAGGTGCACTCTGTCCGCATCTACTCCCCCTCCACTCTTCAAGTGGCGGTTATCTACCGACCCCCGGACTCTGCCACCACCTTCCTTGATCACTTTGCCTCCTGGCTTCTCCACTTTCTTTCCAATGACATCCCCACTATCATAATGGGAGACTTTAACCTCCCCATCGACACCCCCCACTCCGCTGCCACAAAACTCCTCTCACTCTCCTCTTCCTTCGACCTCTCCCAGTGGACCTCTGGAGCCACTCACAAAGATTGACACACATTGGACCTCGTCTTCACCCGCTTCTGTCCCCTATCTGACATGTCTAACTCTCCACACCCTATATCTGACCACAACCTGCTCACCTTCTCCACCATCTCCACCCCACCTGCTCCTCCTGTCTCACACCAAGTACACCCCCGCAGGAACCTTCAAAAACTTAACCCTCGCACACTCTCTGACTCTTGTATCTCTCTCTACCATATCCTCGTTAGATGACCCCGACACAGCCACTGCTTTCTACAACCACACAATCACCTCCACTCTTGACTCGGTCGCTCCTCTCACACACAACAGAACCCACAAAACAAACCGACAACCCTGGCACACAGACTCCACCAAACAGCTGAGGCGAGCTTCCAGAATTGCTGAACGCCGCTGGAAGAAAACTCACTCCATTGATGACTTTGCCTTATACAAACATTCACTACACACATTTAAGTCCGCACTCGCCTCAGTCAAACAGGAATACTTCATCACTGTCATATCCTCCCTGTCCCACAACCCCAGACAACTATTCAAAACCTTCAACTCTCTTCTCCGTCCACCAGCACCTCCTCCCCCATCTCTCCTTTCAGCGGATGACTTTGCCACCCACTTTCTAAACAAGACCAACCTCATCAGAGAGAGCATCACTCCACTGTCCCCACCGCCCACACCCATGCCGGCACAGTCCCCACCGCCAGCCGCTCTACCCACAGAGTTCCCACAGCCACCACCTTGCACTCCCCCCCTAACTTGCTTCTCCACTGTCACTCATGACAAGCTCTCCTCTCTACTCTCCAAATCCAACCGTACTACCTGTAACCATGACCCACTGCAATCCCACCTCATCCCAGACCTCAGACCTCTTATACTCCCAGCTCTCACCCATCTCTTCCACCTATCGCTAACCTCTGACATCTTCCCTTCGCCATTTAGGCATGCTACCATCACACCCATCCTAAAGAAACCATCTCTTGACCCCTCCTCTCTGTCCAACTATCGCCCCATCTCACTGCTTCCATTTGCCTCTAAACTCCTCGAACAACACGTCGATCTTCAGCTGTCCTCCCACCTCTCCTCCAACTCTCTCCTTGACCCACTGCAATCTGGTTTCCGATCCCATCACTCTACAGAAACCGCCCTAACCAAAGTCACCAACGACCTAGTCACTGCTAAAGCCTCACGCCACTACTCTGTGCTTCTCCTCTTAGACATGTCCTCTGCCTTCTCCACTACACTGTGTTTTTCCTCTTATACCTGTCCTCTGCCTTCTCCACTACACTGTGCTTCTCCTCTTAGACCTGTCCTCTGCCTTTGACACTGTCGACCATTCCCTCCTGCTACACATCCTCTCCTCCCTCGGCATCACGGACTTGGCTCTTTCCTGGATCTCCTCGTACCTCACTGATCGGACTTTCAGCGTCTCTCATTCTTGCTCCACCTCCTCCCCCCGGCCTCTCTCTGTCGGTGTCCCCCAAGGGTCAGTCCTGGGTCCTTTACTCTTCTCTATCTACACCCTTGGTCTCGGTCAGCTCATAGCTTCACACGGCTTTCAATACCACCTGTATGCTGACGATACCCAACTCTACATCTCTGGCCCAGACATTAACTCTCTACTATCCAGGATCCCAGATTGTCTGTCCTCCATATCCTCTTTCTTCTCCTCCCGTCTCCTAAAACTTAATGTAGAGAAAACTGAATTATCTTCCCACCGTCCCACTCCATCCCTCCACCTGATCTCTCTATCCTAGTCAATGGCTCTACAGTCTCACCGGTCCCGCAAGTCCGCTGCCTCGGGATAACCCTTGACTCCGCTTTGTCCTACAAACCGCACATCCAAACCCTCACCTCCACCTGCCGGCTCCACCTGAAAAACATCTCTCGCATCCGCTCATTCCTTAACCCTGTCACTACAAAAATGCTGGTCCATGCCCTTATCATCTTGCGCCTGGATTACTGCAACATTCTTCTCTGGGGCCTTCCATCGAGTTCTCTTGCTCCCCTTCAATCCATCCTCAATTCTGCTGCCCGTCTTATCCACCTCTCTCCTCGCTACTCCTTTGCCTCTCTCCTCTACCAATACCTTAACTGGCTACACATTGCCCAGCGAATTCATTTCAAGGTACTAACCATGACCTACAAGGCTCTCCATGACCTCTCCCCTCCATACATCTCTGCCTTAATCTCTAGATACTCCCCCTCACGCAACCTCCGCTCCTCACTGGACCTTCTCCTCTGCTCTCCCCTTATCAGCTCCTCACACAACCGTCTCCAAGACTTCTCCCGTGCTTCACCCACACTCTGGAACTCACTGCCCCAACACATGAGACTCTCCTCCACTTTCACCAGCTTCAAAAGCAACCTGAAAACCCACTTCTTCAGGATAGCCTATAAACTAGAATAACCCCGCTGTCACCACACCCCACAAACATGTCTGCCCCACACCTTCTGTCTCCCTCCCCCTTCCTTGTAGATTGTAAGCCCTCGCGGGCAGGGCCCTCTCTCCCTCTGTACCTGTTATTAGTCATAGAATGTCACCCCTGAATGTACAGCGCCCTGGAATCAATGGCGCTATAAAATAAATAATAATAATAATAATAATGACCTGTATGATGACCTCACTCCCTGCTATCAGATAATACAAACAGCAGTGGGTGAGCAAACAAACAGGTCAGTCACTAGAGAAACCAGAAAGCCCTCAGAAGGTGATAAAATCATTTGTAGCTCCTCAACAACAACAAAAATGAAAAAAGCAAGATATTTGGAAATTGTCTTGATTTTACTGTTCCCTACATGTTGAAAGCTAATCTTTGTAGCGAGACAACCCCTTTAAGTAAAAATCTTCTACCGTTTTGGGTCTGCAGCTCCTATGCAGAGCCATGTGTGCACGTGGTAACAAACCCTGTGTAGTCTGATCTTGCAGTTCTACTACAATCCGTCTGCTGGTTCTTAATAACCTGTTTTAATGTAGGTATGAAGGGAATATAAACTGAGGACAGTCCGGATAACAAAAAAAAAATGTTTGTTCGCTCACCTGCTTCCTTCTGTCGTTATATATTCCGTTGCAGGGAGAAAAATCACTCGGCCGCAGGTGAGATAATTGAAAACTTCAGAAAGGATAATCCAGGACTTCGGAGTAAAAATTCCTGATAAATGTTATAAGAGTCTGTGGGAGGACTCGAAACGCGTAAGATGCGTGTGGACTTCTCAGCGCTATGTTTTTAACCGTCTTTGATATTGATGGGGTGGGAGTAAATAAAGTTTATAAGGAATTCTTATTCCGAAGTGCTGGATTATCCTTTCTGAAGTTTTGGATGAAGGGAACATAACTGCAGAATCAGTTTGTTACCAAGGAGGCATATTAGTCGTCATAGGAGCTGTGTACAGACAATGGAAGGAGATTTTTATTAAAGGACGTGGGTTCCCATCTCACACTTTTAATAAGATAGTGCTGGAACCCGCAACTGACTTGGGAACGTGCCCCCAAAAATCTCAGTACAGAATGGAGAGTCGGTGGCTCTTGTGCACGACTCTCCATTTTGTTCTTTGGGGGGTTCTGAGTACAGAGGAACACAGCGCTCCCCTGTACTGGGGACTCCCATAGAACAGAATGGAGAACACAGCGCTCCCCTGTACTGGAAACTGCTATAGAGCAGAATGGAGAGAACACAGCACTCCCCTGTACTGGAAACTCCCATAGAACAGAATGGAGAACACGGTGCTCCCCTGTACCGGGAACTCCCATAGAGGAGAATGGAGAACACAGTGCTCCCCTATACTGGGACTCCCATAAGACAGAATGGAGAACACAGCGCTCCCCTTACTGGGAACTGCTATAGACAGAATGGAGAGAACACAGCTCTCCCCTGTACTGGGAACTCCCATAGAACAGAATGGAGAACACAGTGCTCCCCTGTACTGGGAACTCCCATAGAACAGAATGGAGAACACAGTGCTCCCCTGTACTGGGAACTCCATAGAACAGAATGAGAGAACACAGTTGCTCCCCTGTACTGGGAACTCCCATACAAAGAATGGAGAGAACACAGGCCTCCCTGTACTGAGAACTCCCATAGAGCAGAATGGAGAGTGGCTGCACACTTACTGGGACTTCATTAACAGGGATTGGAGGCCCACAGTGGCACCCTATACTAACTCCATGAACAGATGGAAACACAGGCTCCGTACTGGAACTGCTGAGCAGATGGAGAGAACACAGCGCTCCCCTGTACTGGGAACTCCCATAGAACAGAATGGAGAACACAGCGCTCCCCTGTACTGGGAACTCCCATAGAACAGAATGGAGAACACGGCGCTCCCCTGTACTGGGAACTCCCATAGCCCAGAATGGAGAACACGGTGCTCCCCTGTACTGGGAACTCCCATAGCCCAGAATGGAGAACACAGCGCTCCCCTGTACTGGGAACTCCCATAGAACAGAATGGAGAACACGGTGCTCCCCTGTACTGGGAACTCCCATAGCCCAGAATGGAGAACACGGCGCTCCCCTGTCCTGGGAACTCCCATAGAACAGAAAGGAGAGAACACAGCGCTCCCCTGTACTGGGAACTCCCCTAGAGCAGAATGGAGAGAACACAGCGCTCCCCTGTACTGGGAACTCCCATAGAGGAGACTGGAGAGAACACAGCGCTCCCCTGTACTGGGAACTCCCATAGAGGAGAATGGAGAGTGGTGCACAAGCTTGACTGGCACTTCATTCTCTACAGGGATTTTTGGGGGCCCAGAGGTTGGACCTACACCTACCACACTCTGATGGCATATCTCAGGGGTCTGCAACGTCGGCTCTCCAGCTGTTGGGAAACTACAACTCCCATCATGCATCTATATAATCTAATCAGTGGGCATGATGGGAGATGTAGTTTCCCAACAGCTGGAGAGCCGACGTTGCAGACGTCTGGCGTATCCCATAGATATGCCATCAAAGTGCAAGTTGGGAACACCCTTTTAAGGATATGCATAACATTGCTCATTTTCCATTATAGATGCATTGGGAAAAAAAATTGGCTCCGAAGGTGGAGCTTCCCTTTAAACCCAGACATCAGTTTTAAGTAATCTTGTGAAATGGTATAACTGTATAAATGTGTCCTCTTTGATGCGTCGACCTTGATTTGTTTGGGTGAACTATCGCCGTAAGGGAGGAAATAAAATGTAGCCCAAAAAATAAATTGCAAAACATAAAGGGCCTTATGTATGAAGACTGTCTAGATGTAAGACTTTCTTTGGTGCCCATAGAAACCATCCTTTTAAGGGTCACTAACACAATAGTACAAAGTGGAAAGGCTCATATGATGGATACGTACGCGCATATACAGTTCTCTGCACTGGAGATTGGTGACGTAAAGTAGCGCTCATGGGGGTTAAAGTCAACCTCGAAGAGGCAACGATCCTCAGCTTAGCATCAGGTCTCTGTACAGTGCACAGTGTTTCTCTTATGAGAACAGCAGTCTGTGCTGCAGAGCTGAACTCCATACTGGAATTTAAGCAGGGCTGTGGAGTCGGAGCCTATTTTGCAGGAGTCGGAGTCGTCATAAAATGGACCAGTTCGTTCGATGCAGTGAAAAGAGCAACAGGAATTGGGAAGTGTTACTGCTCCCATATCTTCAGCCTTATCACATGAGGAGTGTAATTGATGACATGGAGCAGGCAAAGCGCTGCCCCAGGGGAAAAGATTCTGCTCCCATGGCAAACAGATTTCAGCAAAATGTTTCACCTGCTTTCAAAGAAGAGTTTAACCATTCATCAAAATGGACTGTGGCTGAGGCAATTCCTTTATACCCTGACATTGTTAGAGATGTTGCCCCTGTGGTCACCGCTTGCCCCCAACCCAAGTTAGTGTAGAGAGGCCGTTCTCTAGCCTGGAAATAATGAGATCAGATGTGAGGTCATGCATGCAGGATCTGATGGAGGTAATACTATTTCTCAGAACAAATTCAGAGACTCCACAAATGTTCCTGCAGTGTTTTGCATTTTTACGATTTTTTTGTGTTCTAAAGTCATATCCAATAGATATATTTTACACTGACAAGCAAAAGGGTAACAATGGTTTGAACTTGTGAGACTTTCAGGCTCCATATCTCTCCATCCACTACAGCTTTGTACATGAGGCTACTGTAATTTTATATACAGTCATCTTACCTATCTTATACATAAATTTGACTTGCAAGTATTTAGCATCTGCTTAGTACTGCAGATTCTTTCCTGTAACTGCATTGTTACTGTTTTGCTCCTAAAAATCAAAATGTTAATTTCTATTATCTTGTTAGTATTTAGGAAATCCACTTTTTGGTTTTCAATACTGCCTGAATCCTTCTGGGCTCTGAATCGGATTCAAGCAGGACTTGACCAAAATCTGATCCCAGGTCTCTTCTACACATTCCCAATGTTGGTGCAGACTGGACTTGGATACAAATACAGCTTTTCTTCAACTCTACCCACAAGTGTTCAAAAGATCAAAACATTGTTACCCTTTTGCTTGTCAGCGTCTGTTCTACCTAAATAGCTTGATTATTGTATCATAAGGTGATAAACAGCCGGATGTTACCATTTTACTACAGTAAAGTTATCACTTAAACATGCGCCGTGTATGAGGGAGTCAGGAGTCGGAGGTTTGGGAAATTGAGGAGTCGGAGTCGGGAGTCGGAGGTTTGGGAAATGTCGGGGCTTTGGCTTGCCGACTCCACAGCCCTGAATTTAAGACAGGGAGTTGAAATCCTTATCTGCAATTCTGGTCACCGGCCTTTAAGACTATATCCAGTTTGTTTTCTGCTCTCACTCTTGTATTTTTCTTTTACTTACTCCTCACACAGATTTGGCATTCTTTTGAATGTTGTCCTAGCATAGCACCCCCGTGCTTTCTCTAGTGACTGCTAGTTATACCCATCCACATAACAGCCATATGTGTCACTATATACAGCAATACTAATTTCTCTTCTTTCTCAGCATTTCAGTGGGGCGGGTTGTTGGGCAGACCAGGAGAGGTACCGGCTGTAAGAGATATTTAGACCTATGCTTTATAAAGGGAATCTGTCACATTGGAAATGTTCTCTAATCTGCTGGTGATTGACAGCTATCTCTTTATCGAAGGTTGATAACCCCGCCCACTGGACTCCTTAGCCCAGAATAAGGAGGGATTTGAATAAATAGAGTCCAATTTCTACTGATTCTTTCCCCACAGAACAATGTATGAATCTGCTCAGCTCCTCCTGCTCAGTAACATGCCGCCTGCAGACCAGATAGTGCATTCAGTGTGACAGGTTCCCTTTAAAGAGAACCTGTCACATAGGTTATGCCCCCTCTGCTGAGGGCAGAACTAGCTAGTGTCAGACCTGCTGTTTCCAGTGCTGCATCACTTATACTGTAAGATGCTGGAGTTTTAGAGTATTTAATGCTCAACTCTGCAGTTTTCAGCCAGAAGAGTCATTCAAAGAGTCAGTTTTTTTTCAAACCCCGGCCACCTGAGGCTAGCCCCGCCCACCTCAACTGATAAACCTATTACTTTGAATAGGTAGAAACATGTGAATAACTGTCAGTGGGCGGGGTTAGCCTTTGGTGGGCGGGGCCAACACCTGCTCATGAATAAGATTTGATCATTAAAAGCTCTAAAACTACAGCATCTTACAGAATAACGGGACACAGCGCTGGAAACAGCATGTCTGTCACAAGCTTGTGCTGCCCTCAGAAAGGGGGGCACAACCTATGTGACGGGTTCCCTTTAAGTACTAGTGCATCACTAGTAGAAGATCACTGAAAACATAATTGATATCAATAATTGAAGTCTAATAGAGAAACCCATACATTGTATAGACCCATTACAGTATGAATTACAAGGTTTGATAGAATACATTTGTGAGCCCTATAACAAATAAAGAGAGTCCTGGAGAACCCCTTTAATTTTCAATGATATTCTAATTTTTTGAGATGCACTAGTATAAAAACATCTATGAAGAGTCCACCTATCGGTCACCCACTGGTCAAGAAAAGTTTCCGCCAACCAATGTGTCAGTGAAATGGTTAAAGGGAATCTGACGCCAATTTTTCTGTTCTTTACTTTTTTTTTTTTTTTATTAATTAAATCCAGATACTGATCCATATTATTTTTAGCCAATTATATTTTATGATTTGTAGATTTTTTTTTAAATTTTATTTCTGTTCTCTGTATATGATTATGGGGGCGGATATCTCACCTGAGCTTCTTTTAGCAGCATTTAGAGAGATGCTTTACAGCATCTTCATTTAACATAAAAACAGGAGTTCAAAAGTAGGTCATTTCCTGAAGACACCTTCCCTTTAAGGGTGAATGCACCTGAGACAGACTTGCTGTGAATCTTCCACACGGAAATTGAGCTGCAGTATGGATCTTTTCCATTCGCAGCATGTTAATTTCCGTTTCCTATGAATATTTCATGTTGATTTGAATGGGCTGAAATCCACACTAAAATTGATTCGATTTTTTGCAGAAATTCTATACATAACAATCTGCAACAGATTGTGTGGATTTTACCCCCATTCAATTGCTTAGGGAAATCCACAGTAAATACACGATCATGGAAAAAGAAATCCGCAATGAAATGTGCTGTCAATTTCTGCTATGAATTTTATGGTAGATTTCTAGAGTGTTTCTCAAAAATACAAAATTTGCACTAATATCCACATCCTGTTCCGCAGGTAAAAGCCTGCAATTTCTTATGCAGACTTTTGGTGCGGATTGTGGTGTGGATTTTACCCCATTGAATTCCTTGGGGACATCCACAGTAAATGCACGATCATGGAAAAAGAAATCCGCAATGAAATGTGCTGTGAATTTTACGGTAGGTTTCAAGAGCACAGTTTTTCTCTTTTTTTTCCCTCAGATTTCTAGAGCAGTTTTTCTCAAGTTTCTCTGCACTAATATCCACATATTGTTCTGCAGGTAAAAATCTGCAATTTCTTATGCTGACTTTGGTGCAGATTTTAGTGCGCATTTTACCCCATTCAATTCAATGGGGTAAAATCTGCACTTAAATGGGTTTTGCCACCATCTAATGTTGACGTGGGATCCTCCAAAATGGGTATTTAATCACTTTTCTAAATATATATATGATTTAAAAAAAAAGTGTAGCCTGTGAGAGCTGCAGCCTGACTGTTTACATTAACTACGACCAGCAGCTTATCTGGCCGCGCTTGCGTTGTTTGCACTTCTTCTCTGATGGCAGGGCACATCAACCAGCTTTGAAGGGAGTGGGAGAAAAGATCCTGTGTCTTTTGTATAGAGAATCCACTGGTTGTAATGTAATTATCTGAGTAAACATGCAGACGATCCCTGGATCCCTGCTTAGCCCTCCTCCCCCCTGCAGCAGTCCGTGAACGAACAAAAGAACGCTGCCTGCTTGGAACTTATTTTCTCTCCTGAGCAGATAAGAGGGAGAAACAAAACCCTTATAGCTTGTGCACAATACAGTTCTCCTCTGTGGATTAGCCAAACAATGTTAACTCCACCTCCGAGACTGAGTATCAGGAGCGCGCATGGGAGGTGGAGCCATGACATCAAAGAGGATGAACTGGTTAATTTAACCACAGAACCACAACCCCCCATTTCACAAGATTTTAGAACAGAGCATCAGCCTGTTAGCTGAGGAAATCACTTCTTGGCAAAACCCCTTTAATCCTCATTACACATTCACATATTGTGAGTTTTAAAATCTGCAACACGGGTCAATTTCCGCACTGAAATTTTTTGTCACGTGGGATTTATACATTTTCATCCGCATACCTGGTAATGTAATCTCCTGTGGATTTTTTGTGCCCAACACCACACAGCAAATTTGCAGCAAATTTTTCCCTTGTGCATTGACCCTAAAGGTTTCATATTCCTTATCGCTCGCCTTTTGGCCTGCACCCGATGTTCTGCCCATGACCTACACTCTGGCTTTGATGTCGAATCAATCTTATCCGATAGTTCAGAATTCCCCGTAATCCGGCGACACGAGCTCGCTGGATTGTTACAGCTTTACTGCATTAGTACCTCTGTTGCATCTCGTGGGTGCGTCCAGTTTATTACATTTTTCTGACGTGAAGCCATGGTTTCTGCTGAGTGTGAGCATCGTCCGGGACGCGATGTCTTCTGTCTGTCACAAGATCAATACCGCTCATCCGCTAATGATCCAGACACAGCACTTTCTACTTTAACATCTGCTCGCAACAATCTGCCGAGATTTATGTGAGATGTTTTCTGTGCTTCATTCTGAAAAGTAGGAAACTATCAGAGAAAACCCGGTGATTAGTCACCTGCAAAATACAAAGTATAAATGTAGGCAAGTGAGGAGACGGAGACGGTGTGACGTGAGACGAGGTGGGTGGTATGAAATTGCCAATAGGTGTTCAATAGATGGGGGACAACTGGGTCAGAGCATCTTCAGAAGGGCAGGTCTTGTGGGGTGTTCCTGGTATGTAATGGTTACTACCCACAAAAGGGTCCATGGTGGAGACTGGGTTAAACATCTTGAAGGCCCGGTCTGTGGGGTGTTCTGGTATGTATGGTTATCCTCAAAAGTGTCAATGGTGGTTCTGCTGAGTGTGAGCATCGTCACAGGGACGCGATGTCTTTGGTTGTCACAAGATCATCCGCTCATCCGTAATGATCCTACACAAGCAGTTTCTACTTTAACATCTGGTCAAGCAATCTAATCTGAACGGAGATTTGTGAGATGTTTTCTGTGCTTCATTTGAAAGTAGGATACTATCAGAGAAAACCCGTGATTGTCCGTGCAAAACATGGTAATATTTAGACAAGGTGATGGACGTGAGACAGAGGTGGGTGGATATTGAAACTGCAAGTCCTGGGTGCCAATAAAGGGTGACAACGGGTCGAGCATCTCAGAAGCGGTCTGTGGGTGTCCTGGATGTAATGGTTACTACCTACCAAAAGTGGTCCAATGGTGGAGAACTGGTGACAGTCATGTGTAACCAAGGTTCACTGCTGAGTGCAGGCGAGCCCACCTTGTCCGGGCGCCTTAGGAGTGCAGGCGCGCCCACCTGGTCCGGGCGCCTAAGGAGTGCAGGCGAGCCCACCTGGTCCGGGCGCCTAAGGAGTGCAGGCGAGCCCACCTGGTCCGGGCGCCTAAGGAGTGCAGGCGAGCCCACCTGGTCCGGGCGCCTAAGGAGTGCAGGCGAGCCCACCTGGTCCGGGCGCCTAAGGAGTGCAGGCGAGCCCACCTGGTCCGGCCGCCTAAGGAGTGCAGGCGAGCCCACCTGGTCCGGGCGCCTAAGGAGTGCAGGCGAGCCCACCTGGTCCGGGCGCCTAAGGAGTGCAGGCGAGCCCACCTGGTCCGGGCGCCTAAGGAGTGCAGGCGAGCCCACCTGGTCCGGGCGCCTAAGGAGTGCAGGCGAGCCCACCTGGTCCGGGCGCCTAAGGAGTGCAGGCGAGCCCACCTGGTCCGGGCGCCTAAGGAGTGCAGGCGAGCCCACCTGGTCCGAGCGCCTAAGGAGTGCAGGCGAGCCCACCTGGTCCGGGCACCTAAGGAGGGCAGGCTAGCCCACCTGGCCCGGGCGCCCAAGGGGTCCTGGCATAATGAAGACGGCCGGGTGCGTGTGTATCACTTACTTGGGAAAGAGATGGCACCAGGATACATTATGGGAAGAAAAGATGGCGGAGGCAGTGTGATGGGCAGTGTCCTGCTGGGAAACCTTGGGTCCTGGCATCATGTGGATGTTACTGTGACATGTACCACCTACTTAAACATTGTACAGACCATGCCCACCCATTTATAGAAGTGGGACTCCCTAATGGCAGCGGTCTCTTTCAGCACGATTATGCCTCTGCCACCCTACAAACATCTTTCCACAATAAGGAACATGTCAAAGGGTTCAAGGTGGTGACTTGGCCTCCAAATTCCCCAGATCTCAATCCAATCAAGCTACTGTGGGATCTGCTTGAAAAACATGTCTGATTCATAGAGGCCGCACCTCACACCCTGCAGGGCTTAGAGGATCCTATATGATTTGGTACCAGACAGTACAGGACCCTTCCAGAAGTCTTGTGGTGCCCATGCCTCAACAGGACAGAGGGGTTTTGGCAGCTTGAAGGGGATTTATACATTATTAGGCAGGTGCTTTTCATTTTATGGTTGATTTGATGTATTTTAAAATTTATTTTATTCATGTATATAGCGCCGTTCTATTCCAGAGCGCAGTACAGAGATGTCACTATTCACATTGGTTACTCTTCCCATTGGGGCTCACAGTGTAATCCTTCAGTATGTTTTTGTAATGTGGGGGGAAACCAGAGTACTTGGAGGAAACCCACCAGACATGGGGAGAACATGCAAACCCTTGCAGATGCTGTCCTTGGTAGGATTTAAATCCCGTGCCTCAGTGCTGCAGGGCAACAGTGCTAACCACTGAGCCACGTTGCTACACCCTGCTAACCACTGAGCCACGTTGCTACACCCTGCTAACCACTGAGCCACGTTGCTACACCCTGCTAACCACTGAGCCACGTTGCTACACCCTGCTAACCACTGAGCCACCGTGCAACACCATGCTAACCACTGAGCCACCGTGCAACACCATGCTTACCACTGAGCCACCGTGCTACACCATGCTTACCACTGTGCCACCGTGCAACACCATGCTAACCACTGAGCCACGGTGCAACACCATGCTAACCACTGAGCCACGGTGCAACACCATGCTAACCACTGAGCCACGGTGCTACCCCATGCTAACCACTGAGCCACGGTGCTACACCATGTTTACCACTGAGCCACGGTGCTAAACCATGCTTACCACTGAGCCACGGTGCTACACCATGCTTACCACTGAGCCACGGTGCTGCACCATGTTTACCACTGAGCCACTCTGCAACACCATGCTTACCACTGAGCCACCGTGTAACACCATGCTTACCACTGAGCCACCGTGTAACACCATGCTTACCACTGAGCCACCGTGCAACACCATGATAACCACTGAGCCACGGTGCTACACCATGCGAACCATTGATTCACCAGGATACACCCTATTAACCACTGAGCCACCATGCCATATATTTCTTTATTACATAATTCAGAAAGTCTGATAATCTAGGACTTGTTTTCAGAAATGGAGAGCATTCCCCAAACTAAAAGCAAGATACCGAGCTTCTCAAGACCAACTAGTCCTCTAAGCTCACATACTCTTTATATGAACATCTGATCATCTAGAATGTCTGATAATCTGGCATTTATAAAGGACTGGAGGATTTTATTTCTCCATAATAAAATAACATCTATTCTGTTACTATACAATAGTGGTCTCCAACCAGTAAGACTCCAGTTATTGTCCAACTACAACTCTCACTGGGCCCTGACAGCCGCCGGCCGTGCTGGGAGTTGCAGTTCTACAACATTTCGGAGACACTACTGGACAGCATTGGTTTCCTGGCTTTCGGCCCACATTTGGATACACAGGACCTCTACACATACAGGATTGCTGACTGTCTCCAAGTGTGAACCCTCTTTACAATCTCCTGCCATGAAAGCTTTGCTGGGCGCCAAACCCAAAGCGGACTGTAAGCAAATCTCAGCTTTTACCGCACAACAGGGTCTTGCATAATTCAACTTGCACTTCGCCAAGATGAAAACCTCCCGGTGCTTCTGACTTTAAGGTCTAATGGATTTTCGTTTCAACACTGAAATCTTGAGGGAATAGTTTTATAAACCAATTGCTTTAAGCACTGGAAGCGCAAGTGACACTCCCATAGAGGAGCAGGATTGTTCACACAGCACGTCCATCTTCCTGCCAGCCTCTTATAAACTACTACAGCGCGGCGTTAATGAGGAGAGTACCAAGACCACGGGTAAGTGTTTTAGTTACAGGAGATAAGCGGCGCCGGGGGGTTGGTTTCCTTAGTTATTTGGTTTTAGGGAATTGGGGGATTCTTGGTGGGAGCTTAACTTTTCCTCTTTATAAGGAATAAACTTTTAGAACCGATCAGTTCATTAAATATCTATATTTCTCTTTTTTATAAACGTTGATAAACTTGAAAGATCTGTCTGTCTGATATGTATCTTCTACCTGTCACCTGTATTCATCTAGAGCTATCGATCTAATATCTGTCTGCTTACATCTACCTCTATCTATCTTTTTGTCTTTCTATATCTGCTTTTCGATCTGTTATCTCATCTGTATTCATCCATATCCATTTATTCATCTCTCTAGTATGTCTCTCCTTTCTTTCTTTCTTTTTCTTTCTTCCTTACTTTCTTCTTTTTCTTTCTACGTTTCTTTCTATCTTTCTATTGTTCTTTCTCCTTTCTCTTTCCTTTTATTCTTTCTCCTTTCTCTTTCTTTCTGTCTCTCTCCTTTCTCTTTCCCCCTTCTATTTCTTTCTATCTTTCTATTTCTCTTTATCTTTCTCCCTTTCTCTTTTTCTATCTTTCTCTCTCCCTCTTTTTCTTTCTCTTTCCCCCTTTATCTTTCTTTCTATCTCTCTTTTTCTCACTTTTTGTCTTTTTATCTTTCTTTCTTTCTTTGTCTTTTTATCTTTCTTTCTCTTTTTCTCTTTCTCTTTCTTTCTCTCTTTCTTTCTTTCTCTTTTTCTCTTTCTCTTTCTTTCTTTTTCTGTTTTTCTTTGGGTCTTTCTCACTTCTTTCTTTCTTTGTGTCTTTCTTTCTCACTTTCTCTATCTTTTCAAATGTATCTCATATCTGTATGTATCTGTGTACCTATTTATCTACCTAATGTGTCTTCCTGTCGGTATTTATCGCTCCCTCTCTGTCTGTATATCTGTCTCTCTTCTGGTAATCTCTCTCTCCCTGTCTGTATCTTTCTCTCTCTTCTCTTTCTCTTCTCCCTCTTTCTCTTCTTTAAATTACTCATATCTGTATGTATCTGTGTACCTATTTATCTACCTAATGTGTCTCCTGTCGGTATTTATCTCTCCCTCTCTGTCTGTATATCTGTCTCTCCCTCTCTGTAAATCTCTCTCTCTCTCCCTGTCTGTATCTCTATCTCTCTCTCCCTCTTTCTCTGTCTCTCTCTTTTTATACCTCTTTCTCGTATCTTTCCATCTATGTAACTTTGCATCTATGTTTATATTTATTAAGGCATCACATTGTAGCTGGTATTTTTATGTAATGTATTATCTCTGATATATTTATACAGTTATACAGGAGATATATACAAAGAGAAAGATCATTATAATTAACATAGCAGACCTAAGTTTACTATTTGACTCAACTTAGTGCATTATCTGCAGTTTTACTTAGGACTGCTGGTCAATCACTTTATCCCAACAGTGCAAGTCTTAGTGCTAAATGCCAAATTCAGCTCTGCTACATCAGCAGGTGGTGATACTTGTATTCTCCAGAACAGTAACAAATATATGGACTACAGTCATTTTGTAGCCGTTCTCTGGTTTGCTGATATGAGTTGCTTCTATTTGCTGTATTCTTCTGGCTACAAGGCTGAAAAGTGGAAGCAGGAGGACGCCCGGCGTCTCGGGGGTGTGAGGACAGTGACCTCCTTGTTTGATGCTTGTGGTCAGAAGAATGCAGCGCTGGCTCCTGCGCTGTGTCCTGCATGCTGAACATCTCGCTCCCGGCTTTGCAATTTATTTTTTGCATTTTGTTGGTGGATGGGTAGAAACTTGATAATGTCCAGGTCATGCCAGCAGCAGAATGGGGTTGTAGATACAGAGGTGCGGCCCAAGGCTTCCTACGTATCCAGGGAATTTATAGTTGTCATCTTTGGTCTTCCCTTTAATAAGACGTTGGGTTAAGATTTATTTCATTAATGTATATAGCACCGTTATATTCCACAGCGCTGTACAGAGATTGTCATCATTCACATTGGTTCCTGTCCCCATTGGGGCTCACAGTATAAATTCCAGATTATCTTATCAGTATATTTTGGGGGAAACCCACACAAACATGAGGAGAACATGCAAACCCCATGTAGATGTTGTCTTTGGTGGGATTTCAACCCAAGACCCTAGCGCTGCACAGAAACAGTGCTAACCACTGAGCCACCGGGCTATACCATGCTAAGTACTGAGACACCGTGCTACACCATGCTATCCACTGTGCCACTGGGCTACACCATACTATCCACTGAGTCATTGGGCTACACCATGCTAGCCACTGGGCTACACCATGCTAAGTACTGAGCCACCGTGCTACACCATGCTAACCACTGAGCCATTGGGCTACACCATGCTAACCACTGAGACGCTGGCTATACCATGCTATTCACTGTGCCACTGGGCTACACCATGCTAACCACTGAGCCATTGGGCTACACCATGCTATCCACTGAGCCATTGGGCTACACCATGCTATCCACTGAGCCATTGGGCTACACCATGCTAACCACTGAGACGCTGGCTACACCATGCTATTCACTGTGCCACTGGGCTACACCATGCTAACCACTGAGACGCTGGCTACACCATGCTATTCACTGTGCCACTGGGCTACACCATACTATCCACTGAGCCACTGGGCTACACCATGCTAACCACTGAGACGCTGGCTACACCATGCTAACCACTGAGCCACTGGGCTACACCATGCTAACCACTGAGCCACTGGGCTACACCATGCTAACCACTGGGCTACACCATGCTATTCACTGTGCCACTGGGCTACACCATACTATCCACTGAGTCATTGGGCTACACCATGCTAGCCACTGGGCTACACCATGCTAACCACTGAGCCATTGGGCTACACCATGCTATCCACTGGGCTACACCATGCTAACCACTGAGCCATTGGGCTACACCATGCTATCCACTGAGCCATTGGGCTACACCATGCTATCCACTGAGCCACTGGGCTACACCATGCTTTCCACAGAGCCATTGGGCTACACCATGCTAACCACTGGGCTACACCATGCTAACCACTGAGCCACTGGGCTACACCATGCTAACTACTGAGCCACTGTGCTACACCATGCTAACCACTGAGTCACCGTGTTGCAAACCCTGCTAACCACTGAGTCACCGTGTTGCACCATGCTAACCACTGAGTCACCGTGTTGCACCATGCTAACCACTGAGTCACTGTGCTGCACCATGCTAACCACTGAGTCACGTGTTGCACCATGCTAACCACTGAGTCAGTGTTGCACCATGCTAACCACTGAGCCACCATGCTGCCCAAGGTGCCTTTCCATTTTGATTTTAGTGAGATTTGAAGAACAGGCTCTAAAAGAACCTGGCTTAGCAGAGCTGAGTTTGTCTTGGGTGCTTATGCACCATTTCAATTAAAAACATTCTGAATTTGAACTCCACTATCACACTGGCCAGGATACAAATGACAAGTTCTGCTTTGCTGCAGCTGTGTAGATGTATGAATAGGTGTATGAAAGCTGAGTTTGCTATTGAACTCTTTACTCTCTTTACTCTCTGAGCCTGCCTGAGAATGAAAGCGAATGGAAAAAAACCTAAAGTAGTGGTATGTGCAGTGCATGGGATGACGTAGTGGCTCAAATCTGTGTTGTACATGTACATTGTACATGTTTTGCAATCATATAAGAAAAGTATAACATCTGACACAGGTCATGGAACCCCCAGGTGGTGTCTTATATCATTATCATTGACACCTCAGCTTTGAGGAGGAAGGTAGCATATTCTTATCTGCAGCAGCTGAGGTGTGTATTAGGCTGCTTTCACACAGCGCCGTTTTGATGCAGTTTTAACTGGGCTCCAATTAAATGCCTTATTACCAGAGCTTTTTCGTTACCTAAATCGTTTGGTTCAAATACGTGCCACTAAGTGTGGCACGTATTGTAACTGATTTCCTGACGGATTCACCATCTACAATCATTTGTAGGTGGTGAATCCGTCCGGAAATAATTGACATGCACATTGTTTTTCCGTCCGGATTGCCGTCGTCAATCCGCGGCGGCAATCCGGCACGGAACTACGCGTCGTGTGAACGACGAGCCGTATTTTCTATTGAAATCAATAGAAAATAGGCTGTGACTTATTTCAGACGGATTTGCCGACGGATTGACGATCGTCAATCCGTCGGCAAATACGCGGCGAAATAAGCCGTGTGAACGAGGCCTTAGGCTGCTTTCACACAGCGCAGTTTTGATGCAGTTTTAACTGGGCTCCAATTAAACTGCCTTTATTACCAGCAGCTTCTTTCACTTATCTAAACCGTTTGGAAAGTGAATAATCAATTAGTGTGTTTGTATCCACCAGACTCCAAACATAGTCATTGATTACTTACTTGAAACACCTTTCTGAACAATTTAGACAACTGAAAGAAGCTTGCTGGTAATAAAGGCAGTTTAATTGAGCACAGTTAAAACTGCAACAAAACTGCGCTGTATGAAAGTATCCTTAGGAGATTTTTCAGCAGCCGAGATGTGTATTATGATGTTCTGCAGCAGCGACTATTTATCTCTCGCTCATATCTATCTATACTTATCTATTTCATATCTATGTCTCTCTCTCATGTCTTTCTTCTATCTATTTATCACTGTTATTTAGGCCACTGTAGTAGGGCTAGTATTGTCATCAGGGGTACAACTGGGAAAAAAGGGACTAACAGCCACTTACTGTTCCTGTTTGATGTCAAATTGGGCCACCAGTGGAGTTGGTTCTTGAAGCCTATTCGTGAAGTTGATTCTTGGAACCCACCAGTGGAGTTGAATTTTGGGCCCAATAGTGGAGTTGATTCTTGGGGCCCACCAGTGGAGATGATTCTTGTGGCCCACCAGTGGAGATGATTCTTGTGGCCCACCAGTGGAGATGATTCTTCGGCCCACCAGTGGAGATAATTCGATAATTCTTGTGGCCCACCAGTGGAGATGATTCTTGTGGCCCACAAGTGGAGATGATTCTTGGGGCCCGCCAGTGGAGATGATTCTTGGGACACACCAGTGGAGATGATTCTTGGGGCCCACACCAGTGGAGTTGATTCTTGGGGCCCGCCAGTGGAGATGATTCTTGGGGCCCCACAGTGGAGATGATTCCTGGAGCCTGCCAGTGTAGATGATTCCTGGGGCCCGCCAGTGTAGATGATTGTTGGGGCCCGCCAGTGTAGATGATTGTTGGGGCCCGCCAGTGTAGATGATTGTTGGGGCTCGCCAGTGTAGATGATTGTTGGGGCCCGCCAGTGTAGATGGCCCGCCAGTGTAGATGATTGTTGGGGCCCGCCAGTGGAATTGATTCTTGGGGCCCGCCGGTGGAGATGATTGTTGGGGCCCGCCGGTGGTGTTGATTGTGGGGGCCACCGGTGGAGATGATTCTTGGGTCCCACCAGTGGACTTGATTCTTGGGGCCCACTAGCCCCCTCCTTCCTTGGCAGAGCCTTCCAACGGTGTGCCACCCTACATACTCTGTAGCAGAGTTCCTCCACCTATTGTCCAAGGCTGTGGAGTCGGCGTCCATGTTGGTGGCATCAGAGTTGTTATAAAATGGACCGACTCATACTGAAAAAACGTAATAAATTTGGTACCGTTCGTTCAATGCAGAATATGCTGACTATTTTTTCATAACAATTTGGTAAAGTTATGAAATGTTCTATTCCTAAGGATCTAGGCTTTAAGTTGCGATGAATGTGTGCTGCACGTTATGTACTTGCTCAGTAGTAAAGCTCCTCCGCTACAGATCATAGGAATAAGGCTCTGAGAAGGGATGACTGCACTCGTCTCAGAACCAGGGCTGTAGAGTTGGAGTCCATTTTGGTGGAGTCAGAGTTGGAGGTTTGGCTAATCGACTCCGCAGCCCTACTATTGTCTCCACAGTGTCGCCCTTATACTAATGAATGGGCCTACACCAGACCGCCATCAGGGGAGTATTGGCAAGACTTGTCAGGGGCCTTGATGATTTTGTTTTTCTTTGAAAGGGGCCTACTGATTTGGTCTAGAATAGCAACTGGTGATGGGTTTGGGGCGCAGATGCTTTGGCTGTATGGTGCCCTCCTGCTTCTATCTAGGTTTTTGTGCTTTGGACATTTTTATATGATAAACCAATCCCTTATAACCAGGCT
>JAODAL010018336.1:70000-75063 GCA_025379985.1 Phyllomedusa bahiana
TGTTGGGGCAGTGAGTTCTAGATAATGGGGAAGCACGGGAGAAGTCTTGGGAGACGGTTGTGTGAGGAGTTGACACGGGGAGAGCAGAGAAGAAGGTCCTGTGAGGAGCGGAGATTTTGTGAGGGTGTACAGCCATGATAGTGCTACTCAAAATTTAATTTTTTTCCCTTTTGTGAATGCATGTACGGTCTTTCTGCGTTTCCCCAGCAGTGACTGGTCAGGAAGGACACCATCATACAACTTGAACACTGTGCCCTCTTTTAATAAACATTTTCTGGCTATTTCTGCCAGTTGCCTCCAGCACCGTCCTCCTACTACAAGAAAACAACAAAAACTAATTGCATTAACAACTGTGCACTAATGCACAATTTATTCCTGACTTGTGTCTACAAGAAGTAAGGGGAAGAGGAGGATGCTCTAGGTAGGGAAATGGAATTATAGAGCTTGAAAAGTAAGTAAGAGGTGAAGAGAAACAGCAGGGGAATATGTATCCAAAAGGGACCAATAAGGGGAGATCCGGAATTGAAGAACACTAAAGTAAGTAATGATGAGAGAAAGGGAAGAAGGGAGTGAAGGAGAAATAAGGGTGGAAAAGATGTGGTCATCAAAAGTATCAAAGGGGACTAATAAAGGGGGAGATGAAGATGCTTTAGGTAGGGAAATGGAATTATAGAGCTTGAAATGTAAGAGAGAGGTGAAGGAGAAACAGCTGTGGAAGATGTGGTCTCCAAAAGGGACCAATAAGGGGAGAACTGGAATTGAAGGACACTTAAGTAATGATGTGTGAAAGGGAAGAAGGGAGTGAAGGAGAAATAAGGGTGGAGAAGATGTGGTCACCAAAAGTATCAAAGAAGAGAGTAAAGAAGAAATAAGGCCATGTTCACACGGCTAAATTCTGGACGTATTTCGGTCCGTAATTACGTGCCGGAGTGCGCCTATTACGGGCTGAAAACGTCCTAATAACTACGGTAATCCACAGTTCTCATAGAGAACTATGGATTACGTCTCCTCTCCCCGCTCGGCGACTACGCCGACGGGGGAGATAATTCACATGTCACTTTCTAGCGGCGTATACGCGCCACTAGCAGTGATTCTCTATGGGCTGGCGAAGTGCCGGCCCCCCAGGCCACACGCCGTAATTGCGGGGCGTAATTACGCCCCGCAGTTAAGCTGTGTGAACATAGCCTAAGGCCCCGTTCACACGGCTTATTTGCCGACGGATTGGCGCCGTATTCCGCGCCGGATTTGCACTTCAATATGGCGCCAATCCGTCGGAGTCATTACGGTAATCCACTGCTCTCATAGAGAACAGTGGATTCCGTCGCTCCTCCCCGCTCGGCAAATCCGCCGCGGGGGGAGAAAGTGCACATGCACATTATTTACGGCGCGGACAATGCATTGTCTATGGGGCCGGGGGCGGCGCCCCGCGCGCTCCGGCCCCGCCCCCGTCCCGCCCCTTATTCCAGGCGGATTTGTGAGCTCAATACGGCGCACAAATCCGTCGGGAATAAGCCGTGTGAACGGGGCCTTAAGGGTGAAGATGTGGTCATCAAAAGTATCAAAGGGAACTAATTAAGGGGTAGATGAAGATGCTTTAGGTAGGGAAACGGATTTATAGAACTTGAAAGGAAAGGAAGAGGTGAAGGAGAAACAGCTGGAGAAGATGTGGTCTCCAAAAAGGACCCGTAAGGGGAGAACTGGAATTGAAGGACACTAAAGTAATGATGTGGGGAAAGGGAAGAAGGGAGTGAATGATAAGGGTGGGGAAGATGTGGTCACCAAAAGTTTCAAATGGGACTAATAAAGGGGAAGAAGAAATTGGAGAACAGGGAAGTAATGATGGGAAGAAGGGAGTAAAGAAGAAATGAGGCTGATAAAGATATTTTCATTAAAAGTCTCAAAGGGGACCAATAAGAGGGGTGTTTGCTGATTAGTGCTGGAGCAGTCTATGCGCTATGGGGACAGGTTAGAAACTGTTAAATTTAAGCTGGAAATTTCTGGTAGACGCCAGAGCAGGGAGCAGTGGATTTTGATGTTAGGCCACCACAGTGTTTTCTTTCTGGCTTCAAGGCAGAATCGGGGAGAGCTGCCCTCTCAGTGGTTTTTGTTCCAGTAAAATGTTCATTTGTGAAGTCCTGGCCATTGCTATGATCAGCTGTGGTCCTCAAACGCCTCAGAGCCTGACAGGAAGTCGAGCAGAGTTCTGGGATAGAGAAGTCCCTCATAGTCCTGTATGAAGTAGGGATGGCTGAGGAGCAAGTGTAATAAGTTTTTGCTGAAATCACTGTATTGGCAGCCAATGAGCTGATGAAGAAAAATTTAAAGCAGGGGCTCAGCATATTGGCTTTATATAATGGGGCATACTTGCATACCTATGTTACACACGCGTTCACTAATTCATAGTCTCTGGATGATCATTTTCACAGCTTCAGATCTGACCCAATTCAGAGGGCCTGAGGCTTCCCAATCATGCTTGTTCTGAACTCTCAACACTGCAAAAAGCAATCCCAGTTACCATCTTTTTCTAGGGTACGTTTACCCGCGGACAGATCTGCTGCGGATTTTGTCGCATATTTCTTTGCAAATTTACTATGGAATTTCCTGGAATTTTTCTCCATTGAGCTCCGTGTTAGAAGGCAAAGCCTCCACTAATACCTGCAGCTAAGACTATGCTAGTGATTTTTGTCTTCTCCCATTGAAGTTAGTGCAGAAAAATACACAGTAAAATTTGCACTACATCAAAATCTCCTGCAGATTTGCCCTATGTGAATGTACCTTCTGGCTGAATTCACAAAGGATGGATTTGGTGTGGATTTTGTTACAAATTTTACTTAATAGAAGACAAAATCTGCACTAAAATCTGTAGATTAACTTTTTCTGCGCAGTTTGCCTCCTCCCATTAAAGTCAGTGGTCGAAAGATCCTCAACAAAATCCATCTCGTGTATTAACCTCTAAGGGTGAATGTGCATGGAACAGATTTGCTACAGATTTTCCATATGTATTTACGCTTATAAAATCCACAATGGATTACAGTATCTGTCATATGGATGGGATTTTAGAAATCCCATACATAGTGTCAATTTCTTTTGTGGTTTTACTGCAGATTTTACCTAATTAATTTAAATGGGGTGAATTTTTTGGGAATTTCATACCAAAATCTGCTTGATCTGTTGTAGATTTTTTTTTTTTTGTGCAGATTTACCTGCAGATTTCATGCAGAAAATGTCCACAGCAAATCCAGTCCATGTGCATTCCCACTAATGCACGGGTGTCAAACTGCAGCCCTCCAGCTGTTGGGAAACTACAACTCCCATCATGCATTTGTATAATCTATAACAGTGGGCATGATGGCAGATGTAGTTTCCTAACAGCTGGAGGGCCGCAGTTTGACACCCCTGCCCTAATGGGTTCATAAATGTAATAAATGGAAAGCAGCTCCCAAGGTTGGAGATAACTGCAATACCCGAAACAGCCTACAAAAAGAGTGGCGCTGTTTCTAGGGGATGCGTACCCCTTTTCTACCACCTGCTGAGGCTCCACCTAGAATTAAATTGCAAATTTGGTCAATATTCCATAAAAATTCAGTATTTTAAAACCGTAATCATCCTAAAATTTTGATCTAAAAAAAAAAAAAAAAAATGTGCAGGCCAAGCTGATGGGACATTGGGACCCGGCCTGATCTCGGACATATAGGTTGCTATTTAAGAAGTGTAATGCAGTTGGCTGGACTAAGTAGACCTTGTTTAATCTGCATGTCCTGAAAGTCTACCTGACTATGCGCATTTTCTAGGAGTCTTCTGTTATGCATGAGGAGTTCACCCTTTTTGATTTTGCTTCTTAAGTGACTGTAGTTTACTATGTTTGTTAGCGTCGAAACCTATCAGGTTCACCCTATGTTATGCTGTCTAAGGTCTTAAGACGGGATTCGTTTACCCCTTTGGGATCCAATGACCAATGACATGCGTGTGTCTTCGGTGTCAGGGACAAAGGGAATATATAAAGGTCCGTTAATTAGAAGAGGTCCCGGCCGTCTTGGTCAGCGATTGCCTAAGGGTTTTTGGATTTGATCATAAATTTAGGAAGATGTTTGTTACTCAGAGAGCGAGCTGCAGCGACTACAGAGTCCCCTCTGTGAAAAAGCCCCGCGCACTCTCTAAACCTGTCCATCTGGAAAATCCACAGATCCCGAGACCAGACAGCAAAATGCTGTCCGTATCCTACAGTGGGAGCTTAAAGAGTGTGCTCAGTAGGTACCACTCTGACTGGGGACTAAACCAGGTCCATCAGGTGGATGTGGTGGAGCTGCAGCGCCTCCGGGATGTCAAGGTGGCCGCTCACGCCAGGAACATGGAGGAGTTCCTCAAAATGCACGGGCTGTCCCTGGACGACTGTACGGCGCGGAAGACTGGCATGAGATACAGGTAAGTCCTCCTCACGGTCCAAAAAGGCCTCATTTTTATTTGTCTCTTTTTACTTTGGGTCAAAAACGTCGTGTGTGATTGTATAGTGGAAGCTAATTTCCGAATGTAGAGTTCTCACTTAGGGCCACATGTATGAAACTGTTTATGTCTAAAACTCGCTCTTTTGCCCATAGTAATCTATGCTCAAAAAAGTGAGTTTTAGACCTAAACTGGTTCATACATGTGGCCCTTAGTTTTTTTTCTATCTAAACTTAAAGGGGTTGTCTCACTACAAGGTTTGCTGCTTTTTATGCTAAAGATCTTGCAAAAACAAGTCCCTTGGCAATATGTATCCATTAACAGTGTCCTACCTATTCCTAGATATTCCCCTCTTGTATGGGCTGCCTCAGCTCCTCAGGTTGCTGTAGCTACAGACCTGTTCAATCTCTCCTGATAGGCTGCCAGCACTGGTTGCTATAGCTACAGACCTGTTCAATCTCTCCTGATAGGCTGCCAGCACTGGTTGCTATAGCTACAGACCTGTTCAATTTCTCCTGATACGCTGCCAGCACTGGTCACTATAGGCTACAGACCTGTTCAATTTCTCCTGATAGGCTGCCGCACTGGTCGCTATAGCTACAGTCCTGTTTACTCTCCACTGA